>VYZW01045735.1:21884-49421 GCA_013401315.1 Balaeniceps rex
CTGGTTCTGCTCCCCTTGTCCACCTTATCCATTCAGCTTGCTCCTGCCAGCTCTAGTTGTCCTTGGATCTCCTTGGACCACTGAGCCAGTTCAACTTAGTAAGTCAACAGAAACCTAGCCCAGCAGGAAAAAGTGGATGGTCTTCTGTCAGGTTAGTAATACATATTCAGCATCTTGAAGTACTGTCCACTATTGTTCTCTTAGTGCTCCTAGTGGATCATTATCACCTGTTAAATTTCATATAAAATTGTATGAATAATTGCAAAGTAACACTGCAAATCATCTGGCACGTACTGCAGACCACCTGGTTTGACTGCAAAACATTTCACAAATGCAGAGTTTGCCTAGCAACAAAGTCTGCTCTCCAGGCTCCCTTATGATTTATGGGGAAACAACTCCTCCAAATGGTGACTCAGAGAGAGTAATGGCTATTGCTCTGAATCATTCCTAGGGGATGCTGTCTGTCTCTCTGACTGCATGGGAAAGATAAGGAGAATGCCCTCTGGAGAGTATGGTTTCACAAGAGCTGACATAATAGTTTACCAATACCAAAAGTGTAAGGTTCCCTCTCTCACCTTCCCTTCTCTCCTGGCCACACCGTTCTCCTGCATAATGTGTGCTGCTTCTGGGCTCTCGCTGTAGCCCTCCTAAGCTAAGTCAACTCACTGTAATGGCAGAAATCTAGCCCAGCAAGAAAGTGAGTAGCTCTTGATACCTTAAGGAGTTACAGCATGCCAGCAAATGGTCTGATGGTGCTGGAAGCAGTACTAACCAGTTGGCCAAGACTGGAATGGAATGAGGGAGAGCTCTCCTTTTTGCCACCAGAGAACTGTGGTGTTGGCTCAGCTGCATATGAAAACATGCCCCAAGTTTGCTTTGTTACACCTCTTCTTCATACTGACTCCCACAGCTTCTTCACAGAGAGGCACACACACACACACGCACATACTTGTTCTTGGCAGCTTGTTGAAAAGAACTCCTCTAAGGAGTTACTGTTGAGTAATTTAAAAGTGCATGCTCCTTACAAAAATATGAACAATATCAATAATGTTGCTGACTTATAACTTTGGGAGGAAAGTACAGAAGATCAAGAACATGTTTGTAAAATGGTGGCTGGCCAGCTAAGAGTTTTTTCCTTTAGAAAAGATTCTATGTGCTGAAGGCTGTGTCACCATGAGTAATACAAAAAGAAGAGAGCTCAGATTATTGGGACAAATTAAAAATTGCAATTTTATCTTATTATTGTTTTTCTTCAGACTTTGCTTTCTCATTTTTTTTTACTTCCCTCAACTTCCTGTAATGCAATTGAAGAAGTTGAGAGCCACCATTCTGGCTGATATTCCATTTTTGTTTGGCATACAACTGCTGCTGATGTAAAGAACATTANTTGCAATTTTTTCTTATTATTGTTTTTCTTCAGACTTTCCTTTCTCATTTTTTTTTACTTCCCTCAACTTCCTGTAATGCAATTGAAGAAGTTGAGAGCCACCATTCTGGCTGATATTCCATTTTTGTTTGGCATACAACTGCTGCTGATGTAAAGAACATTAGAAGGCAAAAATATAAGGGTCTAGTGGTTCCTTTTAGGACTGTGGGGCACTTGCCTGCATATCTTTTGGTTCTTTGAGTGTAGCAGCTCTCAGTGAAGCTAAATATATATAGCAAGTAAATTAGCATAGTGTTCTTCTGCCTCTGTTTTTATCTGTAAATGGAGCCTATAGCCCATTATTTATAACTGTTTATCTCAAAGGGACCATCAAATTCCCATTTCTATCCTTCCCACAATTATCTCTAGAATGCAAGCAGATATTTTGCTTTTTCCAATGATGTGATTGTAATGTGACCAACATGAGCAACAACTAAAGTTCAGAGTAATTATAAGCATATGACTGCTTTTGAGATTCTGGTTTTGACCTTGATGTCAAAGCTTAGGTCTGGACATGATGTGCTTTCATAAGGGTAAGTTAGGGCTTTTTATTATTATTATTGGGTTCAGGGTGTTTCTTGCCAGCATAACAGTTACTTATTTGGACATTTTATACAGAAATTGAACTGACAAGTTTTCCAACTCAGAACAGTAGCTACTTTTCGTCTATATACTAGTTACACAGAGGTACTGAGCTGATGTCTTGTCTCTGATGATAAACTTCAGGTACCAAAAGATGACCAGTATTAAAGGGAAGAAACTCAAGAACTATTAATTTTATTAAAGTGGAATGTTCTTCTTACTGCTTAGGGTAGCATGTTCAACTGGATGATATGGTGGAATGGCTTAAGTTGCTAATGGAGGTGCACTAATATTAAACAGAATTATCTTTAGGATTTGGTAGAATCCCAAGATTGGGCTGTTCTAAAAATACATGGGGACAGTTACAAATTTTTAGCCTCTTTTCCTAAGGAAATGAGGTTTATGCAACCACACTGTCTGCGTCTGTCTGAAAGTGCCTTACCAAAAACTTTTGAGCCAGTTGGCAAGTTTCAACTAATATTGACAGAGGATGAGACATGGCAGAGATATTAATTTTCTTCACATTTTGTTGAAATATGCATTTGGGTAGAGGAGAGATAAATGAATAACCCCAAAGATGAAAACACTTCACTTTGAGCTCAATTAGATTGTCTGGCACCAAAGAGTCTTTTCAGGAGAGAGGTGTTATGAAAGTTCCTAAGGAAGAACTTTGATCTGAGTGTGCTTCACTTTAGGCACAGAATAACCTAACCACAGGGCACAAGGCCACAGGCTATGTAAGTTTTATTTTCATTTTTTGAAATTATTGATGACTTTTTCCATCATTTATGTAAGAAATGCAATCCATCTTATTCTAGAAGCTTAACTTTGTAATAGACTGGGCAATAAATATGCATTAATGTCCCCACAGGCTAATGTTGTTTCTATAGTGAAACCATTTGTTTCTATAGTGAAAACAAATACTGTAATGTGGCGTTGATATGGTGCTATTGATGGAATTTGGTTACACTTTTGTGGAAAAACGCTCTGTTCTTACAGAAAGCAGCAAAATAAAATGATATTCCTTGATGTTAACATTACAATTGCTCATTAACTTGTGGACTCCACATAGTATCAAATTGAAGAAGAAAAGTGTCTCAGATGTCTTCATGGTAATCAAGCTGGCATTAACTTACTACTAGATGTATTTGCACAGCATCATTGTGTGAATCATAGAATGCTTTGGGTTGGAAGGGACCTTCAGAGGTCATCTAGTCCAACGCCCCTGCAGTTTATTCCTTCCTTTTTTTGATACTGAACCTAAGAAACATTAATTAATGAGAGTACTACAAAGAGGTTGGTGTTACTTTGTAAATGATGGTAGCAATTTCCTGTCCCTGTGGAGACGTGTCATAGACCACATGCCAAAACCTACTGATTTTTTTGTCTCGCAGTCAAGGTCAATGATAAATGTGTCAGAATCATGAACACTGATCATGAAGTCATGATGATGAACTGTTTCTGTCAATGCTTAAAGAATAGATTAGGTCTCTTCTAGAAAGTCTTAGTGATACAGAATCAAAATGGAAGCTTAATTCCTGTGCCCAGGGAAGGAGAGGACATCCAGACATTCTGGTAATAAGACATGGAGATAAGAGCAAAAAAGACAAATCTAGCGGCACAGACATTAGTCGAAGATGCAGGCACTCAAATTAATTGGGGAGCTTAAATCCTAGGAATGGCAGGGCACTGAAAAAAGGTTTCTGTAAGATCGGTGCTTCTAGTGATTGTAATGGATGCATGAATGTAATTTTTCAGTTCTGGACTAGTGCCAGCTAAACTCAGAGAAAAGGTAAAATTCAAATCTTAGTGCTCTTTAAAGAGCAGAAAATATGTTAGGCTGCTAAATGCTGTGAAAATGTGAAAAGCTCATTACTAATAGGAGCTGTGGATGTTTTAAAAATAACATATCTTTGGACAGTTGATTCAGAAAGTGGTTTGAGGTGGGAGATCTTTTTGTATGATGTCATTTGATTTGGATGTGATTTGAATGCTGTGATTTGAACAGCATTGGTATTAGCTATTGATTCAAACCGGTTTGTGATAATTTATACATATGCAGGTGAAAGGTCTCAAGAAAAATACAGGATAGTAGTATGTGTTTGCAAACTATTTTTGAATTTTCTGGGTGTGGTAGGAATATTAGCTAGTTACTTCTGATTGGAGCCAGCTGGACAGCTTCATGTTACGTGCAATTGGGCTATCAGGCATTTCTGAATCAACCTAGAATGAGCTGAAGAAAAAACTGAAAACAGGTATCTTCAGTATACCCATGCTATAGGTGGAATTTTCCTTTGGTTGAAGGCTTAAAATCCCTGAAAATATTTTATTCTGAGGCAAAACAGAAAGTCAGATATGCCCAAAGTCCCTGCCAGGCAGGCTGCCTGTTAGTAGAGTCCGAAGCTGGGCAAGCTTCCATTAAAACCTGTCTGATCTCCTTCTCCAGTTCTGCTGAAACCAACATATTCCCAGACAGCTTTCTAATTTTAACATATTGGTATTTTCAACAGAAAAATTCTTCCTTTACCAAAATTTCCAACCAACTCTAATTTGTGTATGATCACATATGTATAAGCACAAGACCTTTCGACAAAACATCAAGCCTCAGGAGCCTGGAAACAGATCTATGAGAGAACTGAGAGACATCAAAACTTGCCTATGAAGGCACATAGACAACCTTCTCTTTATTACTTAGTCAGAAACTCCTTTGGATAACAAAAATATGTAAGCACCAGGAATGAGGTTTTACTCAGACTAGCAGGAATGTTTTATAGAAGCACATGGCTATTCAACGTAAGACAGTATAATCCCATTTAGAAGAAAGTGAAGTGCTTCATGCACTCAGGAATGAGAATATCTTGTACTTTTATAGCATGAAAAAATGGAAATGCTCTCCTTAATTTTCCTGCCGCAAAATAACCACTTAAAATAAAAAGCAGCCCATGCCTCTGGAGCCCCTCAAAGACCTTTCTGTTGGCTAAACTAATTTATTCTCCCTAACAACAGGCTGTCTTAAAGCTATCGGTCTCCACAGGACAACTGTGTAGTCTATCATCAAGAAAAAAGCTAAAGCTCCAGGGGGTGTAGCTGCACATAGATTTACTTGGACATACTGCCCTCAATCCAATCTCTTTTTCTTGTAATTCAACTCTGGCTGAAGCAACTGGATTTCTTCTGTCCTAGTGTGTTAGTAGAAGAGAACATTTTGGCTTCACATCTTGCTGGAGCAAACAGTAGATAGGATAAAAAAATTATCTAAGAAATTAAAAAAAATAAGTTTTGGATATAATTTAAACTGGCGACATATATAAGCCATTTGCGATTATCTAGCTGAAGAGCTTTCATATAGTGAAGTAAGTCACAACTGCTCAGTTTTGAGGAAGGAGCACAGCAGGGGAAAGACATGTCTGATTGTGGTAAAAACATCAGTGACCCATGATCAAGGCATCTAAATACTACAGAGCATAGGTTTCAATAGTTTTTCCATAATTTTGTTGATTTTCTTTCACTATAGAGTTCATGTTTTTCTAAAAATGTTTTCTTCTCTAAACACAACTTTGCAGAGTCAATTAAGTTTGGCAAGCCCAAAAGGCCGCAAAGCTACTATTTTGTATTTGGTTGCCAAGGAGTATATCTCTGTCTACCAGTTTATAAGTTTGTCCCCTCCTCACCCATCCCTTTTTTGTGGTTCAAGAGATAACATTCCCACAAGCATCTCGTATATCAACACTTCAAGTACACTTATCTGCAGTAGATAAACACAAAAAAACACATGCACAGATAGTGTTTTCTGGAAATGGCATTATTTGATGCAAAACTCAAAAGGAGGAATGATTAATACTTGTCTTTTGAGAGCTTTCATTAGGCTTGTCTTCCATGGAAAATGAGATTCTTATAGCATGATCTTGAAAGAGTTCACCCTTGATAAAGTACTTAGCATCATTTTGCTCTCAATAGTTAACCTACTAGTTCCAAGTGTTTGTAGGCTTCAGTAGAGCATGCTCATGGCTAATTAATCTATTAAGCAGAATTTGTCCCTGGCTGTAGCAAATAACAACAGAGAAACATGTTTACAGTTGCACTAGCTACTCTCCAAAATGAAGCGATGTTTACGAAGATCAGGACACAGAGGGGCACTCATTTGTAGCCTTTAACCCCAGTTGATCAACTGTCCAATGTGCCAGTGCTGCCTATTTAAATTTGTTAATGCATGAAACAGATTTCAGGATGATGGTTTAAAGACATTGATGAAAAAGCAGTTCTATTTTTTTGTATGCTTCAGGCTTAAGGAATTTAGGAGAAATCAAGAAATACTAAAATTTAGTGTACGTTAGCAAGACCTCTCTTGGGAAAGCGTGGCACCTCCATCTTCTGTTGGTGTGAACTGTTGTGGTTTAGCCCCAGTTGGCAACAAAGCACCACAGAGCCGCTCGCTCACCCTCCCCCCCACCGGCCCGGTGTGATGGGGGAGAGAATCGGAAGGGCAAGAGTAAGAAAACTCACAGGCTGAGATAAGAACAGTTTAATAATTGAATAAAATAATACTACTAATAGTAGTAGTAATAAAAATTGCAATGAAAAGGAGAACAAGAGAAACAAACAAAAGCCAGGGAAAAGAAAACAAGTGATGCGACCACTCACCACCCGCTGAACGATGCCCAGCCAGTCCCTGAGCAGCGATCACTGCCCCCTGACCAACTCCCCCGAGTTTATATACTGAGCGTGATGTCATATGGTATGGAATAGCCCTTTGGTCACTTTGGATCAACTATCTTGGGCTGTGCCCCCTCCCAGCTTCTTGTGCACCTGGCAGAGAATGGGAAGCTGAAAAAGAAAGTCCTTGACTAGTCTAAGCACTACTTAGCAACAACTAAAACATCAGTGTGTTATCAGCATTCTTCTCATACTAAATCCAAAACACAGCACCATGCCAGCTACTAGGAAGAAAATTAACTCTAACCCGGCCCAAACCAGGACAACTGTGTTAAGTGAGAATCCAAAACCAAATGAGAAGTTCTCAGATAATCCTCTTTCCTCTGAGAAGTAAAACTTTTTCTTTTCTTTTTTCTTTTTAAAGAGAGAGCGAGGAAAAGTCTGCAAATAGGTGATTGGGGGTAAGTTTCTGTTCTTCAGAAATAAAGAAATTGAAGGAAAAGAAAGCCAGGTGTTTTGAGAGCAAATACTTCTCTATTTTTAGCAGCTATATGGTAGAAAAGGAAAACAGTATTTGCTGAAGTAGTAGCTCAAACTATGGCTTGACATCCTCAGGAAACACAGAAGGACTCGGAGAGGACTATAAAATACCAGAACGCAGCACCTCAGTTCTTTTAGGATAGGAAAGACTAGATCAGCTCTACTAGTTGGTAATTATTTATGTCTCCTCCTTATCAGGTCCTTCCCTTTAGGAACTGAACAGCCGCCAACAAGTGAGACTGTTCTCTGTTGATGTAAATAACTACTTGTAAGCAAGTAAACAATCAAAACCTGTTTTCACCCCCTTGTATCATAGAGAACTGCCCTTTGCAGGAGAGAGTATGGATAACAGGGAACATGAGAAAGCCAAACTGGCAGCTGGTGGGGAAAAGGAAATTGCCACATGACAAGCTTTAAATACTTTCACCCCAAGCCAACAGTATTAAACTCACACCCATCCACTTACCCTACCTATAAGTATCCCAGAAATCTAATCAGAAATATTTAGGGATACCCAGGATCTGTTTGTCACTTGTTGACAAGTTAACACTGGTAGACTTTGCCATTGCATTTTGAGGAGCAGCTTGTTTCTCAAACCAAAACATGAAGTGAGACCTAAAGACAAACCAGTGCTATTTAGTGGTGAGTCTTGCTAAAGGTTTGTATGTGGTACCACATATTCAACTATTGTTCTGCTCTTTAT
Source organism: Balaeniceps rex (assembly GCA_013401315.1). Taxonomy (NCBI): domain Eukaryota; kingdom Metazoa; phylum Chordata; class Aves; order Pelecaniformes; family Balaenicipitidae; genus Balaeniceps; species Balaeniceps rex. The sequence goes on from VYZW01045735.1 coordinate 29,789, forward strand.
AGGGAATTTGGTGCTCACCCAAGTTTTTTTCCTCCAGTATGTTTAAAAAGGTCATTGGTTAGAGCTACGTTTAGCATCCCAGAGGCTGTTAGGAGCAATCCACAAGGAGGTTTCCTGATTGCCTAAGAGGCAACAGAGCTGTAGCTTGTTGGATTCTGCAGATCAGCTGGCAATTAATAAAGCCATTTATCTTTAAGGTTAGACTTGTCAAAACTAACCTGCATTCTGGTGCGTGGCTCAATGACAGAGATAGTAACCTTAAAGATATTAGAGGGAGAAGGAAATGTTGTTCCACTGTATTAGAGAAAAAGGTGCAAAAGGATTGTTTGTTTCTGTGAGAGTGGATTTACTTGGGGTGCAGGGAGGACTTGACCTTTGTTTCCGCTACTTGTCTCCAACACTTTTGTCATAACACAGATACACCACGTACTCACCCAGGTCAACCCCCTGGCTTCTTTCCAACAGCCTGTGGTGTGCACTGAGAGTATAAACAGCTCCACCCCTGTGGCAGGGGCATTGTCAGCAATGGCTGAAACCTGTCTCTGGGGCTGCTATGTAAACCATGGGTCCTGAATGGCACCTCGAGGGTCTCAGCTCCAGCCCTTGCCTGCCTCCGCTTCCAGGACACACATATCCAGTGAGGGGAGAGAGCAGTCCCAGCTTCTTCACACTGAGGTTGTTACCACCCATGAACAGGTACCTGTGTTAAATGAAAGGGAAATTATACACTGTAAGATCACTGCCTGGAACAGTACCATTTTGTTTTTTGTATATGTTTTTATATCTACCTTAAAATGCTCCTGTTACTTTTGGATCTTCATTCTATTTGACTCTGGCTGATAATACCAGAAACTATCCCTTATCTGTTTCAAGTTCAATTTCTAAATGCTTCAAGTAAAGAATGGGAAGATCTGCCTTCATGTTGGTTGTGAGGAGTCGTAATTAGGTGCTTGCCGTTTGCACTCACTTCGGCAGGCTTTTCTGTCCTCATGGAGATGACGGACTGCGGCAGCTCACAGACTGTACAGCAAGATTATTAGAGCGTCTCAGGTCTAGGTCCTCAGTTTGGGATTACTTGGAAAAAAGAAGAACAGATATGTTTGGAATGTAAAGCCTCACTAGTAGGGGAGGTTTCCAGCATTTTGGGGAGTTGTGATCAAAAAGGAGCTCTTGGTATTGGGAAGGCCTTGGTTCAAGGCACCTCTTGCACACAGAGGAACCTGTCTGCTGGGACTCAAAACTGGATGGTATAAGACTGTCACAGAGCCTGGAGGGAGCCAACAGAAGATTATCACGTTAAGTGCATGCCTGAGCAGCAGAACTGAGAGTCTTCATTTGTTCACTACTTTCAGCTGATTGATAGATAGTACTGGAAAGACAGAGCTTTTTACTGAGATTATACACACTAGAAAAAATATTTGTTTCTGTATTCTGGATCTTCTGTGTAATAACTAATGCTGTATATGCCTGCTGAATAATTTTTTTTTTTCTTCATGTTAGTCATGGAAAGAAGGAAATGTAGATAATCTTTCACAGTATTTCCTAGTGATACCTGAAATGTAATGGACAATAAAATAGTTTTTGTCAATGCAGAGTGGTTCGTTCCACATACAAAGGACTGTGGAACACAACTGCAAAAATGGCACTGTTGCTGAAGCTATTAATTTCCATACAGTTAGGGATTATTTTTCAGGCTTGCATCCTGCTTTTCTCCTTTTTTCAAGCTAGTACCACTGAGCTCATGTAAGTCATCCTGCTGTTGTCTTGAGTGCTGGCTCAGAATCTCACTTTGCTCTGCACAGAGCAAGGAGGAAGCTTGTACTCTGCATCGATACATGGTCTTGTGGGCTCCCTTAGCCTTCACTATTGCTCTGTTCTGCCAGCTTTCTCTGCAACCTGGTGTGTAGCTCTGGCTTCTCTGTATGGTTCTGTGGGACAGCACAGGGAATATAGAGTGTGAGAAATGTGCTGGTCAGGTGGTGGTAGGGAAGGTACAGAGCAGGATACAGCTGCAGGCAGGTAGCAGTAGGAGATGTGGAGGGAGATGCTAGGTGTAAAGAGAAACTTGAGAGCAGAAATGCTGCTTTGTTTAACATCTGACAAGATTGCACAGCTATTGGACTTCAGGTTTACTGAGCTGCTCCCTGAAGCCATGTTGCTCCAGGACATGGCAGCGTGCATGCACTCACTTTAAAATAGCTAGATCAGATACTGCTACCACAGCAGACCAGAAAGCACACCTAGCATTTTAGGCAGCTAACCTGTGTTGAGGTACTCTGCCATCTGCAGTTCCCAGGCTATCCAGTTCAAAGCTAGCTCAGGTATACCTGTTTCAGCTTCAGTAACATTTATGTAGACATGCCCTGAGGTGAATTTGGGAAGTAATCACACATGTTGCCAGGGCGCTGAGTGTACCGAAAGGCTGACCAGAGCGAATACAGCCTGTTGATGCACTCAGAGCCCTAAGAGGAACACTCTTCTTGTCAAGGTGTGTCCCTGCACTTTGCAAAGGTCTGGTTTTGGAGGGGGACTTGTAAAAACCTCTTGGTTTAGCTTCGTGCATGTTGTCCACCATTTCCTAGGAATGTTAATCTAGTCCATAGCCCTGCCAGACAGTGAGCTTTCCACAAAGTGATCTAGTAATCAAAATCTGCTTCCCATGGCATTCTGGCTGCCCTTGTACCATGACTGCAGGCCAGGAGTGGATTGCTGGTGGAAAGTGGGTGATGAGGCATTAGAGGGAAGACCTAATATACTGGGTTGATCTTTGTGGATCATGGATCTCAGGGCAGTTAGAGCCTGTTGGTGGCCTCAGAGCCCTGACACATCCTTTCCTTTGTTTTGGGTTCTCTGTAGATTCAGATGAGCAATGGCAACATGTAGTGTATTATTTTTAAGGTTATGTTTTCAAGCAGGAGGTTATGTAGCAGAGCTGAAATCAGAAGCAAATTCTGCTATCATGGAATCAGCATCTTTTACAGCTTCTGAAATAGTCATTGCAACATATAGGCAAAAGACATTTTAATTTTAATTTTTTTTTAACACATCAGGAAGTCAACAGGTAATTCTCACTTTTCTCTTTTTTGGTATGTAAAAATACACAGAATTTAATCTGAGTATGAGCTCTCATGAGCACCAAAATTGCTCTTTGGATACAGAAAGCAATAAACACCATCTGCTTCTCAAGATGCCTTTGCCTTTGCTAGTAAGAAGCTTAACTTTATTTTGATATATTTGAGTGCGTTTGTGTTCACCATCCAAATTATTTACAACTAGTAACACTTTCAATGGTTCTATTTTGGGATTCTTACCTTTATTTTATCTTGATTTTCAAGATAAAAATCTGAATCTGTTTTACATCTTTCTTAGTGTACTGATTACTAGAATCAATACTATATTAATAGTACAGCTATTTAAATTTAATTATATTTAACCTTCACTGGTTTAACTCTAAAAACTCAAAAATAAGTAGATGGATAAAGAACCCTCCAAGTGTCTTTAAATGTTTATGATTTTTTAGTCTCAATAAAAAATTCAAGATATCAAAATATGTTATTATTGGCAATATTAAATTTAATAATTTATCCTATAATCTTAATTTTTTAGGAGTGATGACCATTTATGGTTATAACAGAAATTAAAGTGAGCTGCAGGTATTATCTGCAAAACAGGTTCCTGTTGTCTCCTGTTTGGCATCTAAAATGGTGTCCAGAATTCACCGTCTCTGTAGAGAATAGCCATTTTAGCTGCAAAATTTGTGGAAGGAAATAAGATGAGAAAACACACCATGAACAGAAAAGAATCTTTATCATAAAAACAAGCACAAGAAATTATGAAGTGAGCAAAACCCCAGTCAACAGCTTGAGGGACTTCAGTCAGCGATTATATTTTACCATGGCCATTTTACACATTAGCTTCACCCTGTAATCCTCTGTCGTGGTTTAACCCCAGCCAGCAACTGAGCACCACACAGCTGCTCGCTCACCCCCCGGTCCCCTCCCCAGTGGGATGGGGGAGAGAATCGGAAGAGTAAAAGTGAGAACACTTGTGGGTTGAGATAAGAAGAATTTAATCATTGAAATAAAATGCAATAATAATAATAATAGGAAAATAACAAAAAGAGACAGAAATAAAACCCAAGAAAGACAAGTGATGCAAATGAAAAACAGTTGCTCACCACCCGCTGACTGAAGCCCAGCCAGTCCCCGAGCAGTGGCCTCCCGGCCAGCTTTCCCCCAGTTTATACACTGAGCATGATGTCATATGGTATGGAATAGCCCTCTGGCCAGTTTGGGTCAGCTGTCCTGGCTGTGCCCCCTCCCAGCTTCTTGTGCATCTCCAGCCTTCTCAGTCAGTAGAGCATGAGAAGGTGAAAAGTCCTTGACTAGTATAAGCACTACTTAGCTACAACTAAAACATCAGTGTGTTATCAACATTATTCTCATACTAAATCCAAAACACAGCACTATACCAGCAACTAGGAAGAAAATTAACTCTATTCCAGCTGAAGCCAGGACATCCTCCATCACAGCCCTTTGCCAGGAATTATTCTCCCTTCATATAGAGGAAAATACAGCGCTCCAGTCCTTTGACCACGTATATACTACATGCTTAGAAAGCTGTAAAAAGCATCAAATAATAGTTCTGAATGGAAATTCTTAAACAGGTTACAAAAACTAAAACTGGCATATCTCTTTTCCTTTTTGCCTTTTTTCCCATCATAATGAACTAACTGAGATCTGAACAGTCCCCAGCTGCTTTCTTCAGTCTGAGCCCCACTCTTAATTTCTTAAGAATCTTCTTAAGTCAGGCGTGATTTATAACATATTTGTCTGTCTGAGACTCCCCAAAATATTCTCATTTTGAATGAATAATCACACGTTAGCAGTCATGTAGTATTGGCAAAACTGGGTCAGATCATGGGATCTGTGCTTTCTCTCGCTAATACATCAGGAAGCAAAATGATCTTTAGCAGTCTGGGTGATCTGCTGGTAATATGTTCCCTAATTCAGCTCGAGAGGTAGATGTGCTGCAGTCACTCAGTTAGGTTTTGTGTGTGAAGGAAAACACATTCCTGCTGTGGGCTACAACCTATTTTAGAAATGCCTTAATCCAGTGGTAGCTAAAGCAGCAGTATTTTTTATAAAGGCTCCCATAAGATTGCTATGTAAGGCTTTTCTCTCCTGTGTGTGCATGGTGGTTTCTATTTTTTTTATTAGAAAGGGTTGCATATGTTCTTCAGATGTTTTTTTTAAAATACTAAATCCTTAGGTTCCAGTACAGTTGGTATAGTCAACAATTAAAACAGCTGTTCAGCAAGAAAAACCTTAGACTAACTTACATTATGGTAAAATCACAGCTGTGAACCGTGATTTCTAGGTTCTGGTATCTACTAGTACAGATTCTACCAGGGAACATAGGAAGAGCCTCCTCGTTAATCCATGAGATATTTTGGAACTAGGAGGACACAATCAACCCCAGATCATGCCTTCACTTTTGTAGCATTTTATTGTTATTCAGTTAGGAAAACTCAATTCACCTTTGGTGTAATAAATTGCAGCTGCAGCCTAAAACACAGGTGAGCATTCAATAAGCACAGTTTCATATCTCACTGAAAGGCTTCAGTATAGGACAGTGGATTTAAAAACAATTCTACAAAAGTACCTGTTTCAGTGCAATTTGAAAGCTTCACACGGAAGCAGTAACACAATGTTACAGTGCAGAAAGGAGATTGGTAGGAGCAGCTAGTCCTCCCCTGCCTGGCGAGGAATGGTTGGATGCTGCCAGGGCTCTGTGGGGACCCACGGCTCCCCAGGGCCTAGGAAGCATCAGGGGCTCCCCAGGGCCAGCAGGGCAGGACCTCGCAGGCAGAGCCCATCACACAACACCAGCCAGGGAGCAGGGCAGGACAGGGGGGCAGCCAGGGCAGTCCCAGCCTTGGTCATTGGGCCTCTCCCTGGGGACTGGGACAGGCTGAGATCAGGGCCCACAGGGCCTTGACAATCGTCTGGGTAATTATTAGCAGTTTTAATGTCTATTAACACTTTTTTCTCCCCACATAAATTGCCTAGCTGGAAAATAAATATGGTCTTCCCATCACATAAAAGGGAAAAATCACTGAGATTGGTTTAGGATTCACAACTGAGGACACTTGATGGCTGTATCTTTCAGTCAAGGTGGGCTCAGTAAGAAGAGAACTTTTTTTTTGCAAAACACAGCTTTCTCCGGTGACAAACTACTTGCAAGAATGCTGCCACTGCAGTTTGCTGCTGAGCTGTGCAAATGGACCGATACCTGCAGCACATGTCTCTAATTCCATACAAATTATTGTACAGTCTTCTTTTCTAAATCTATTGTTTGTGTGCCAGAGCTTTGCTGTGATTAGAGATTACTGGAACAACATCTTTACTATCAGTTCATGGCTTACTGGTTGACTAGGTGAACTGCCTTTGAACTGAGCTTGCTGTCTTTTGGGGTTTTTTTTTGTTACTGTTCTTGCTATTGGTAATTGCGAGGAACTTGATGCCCTTACTCATTAGTCTGCAGTTATCTTTGATTTTGTCCTCACTGCAACTTAATCTGTTGTGAGCTGCCCTCGTGCTTATGGTTCAGTTGCTTTTGCCACTGCTTAGCATGGCATTTTATCACTTGGACAAAGAAACCACTCATTTCCCCATCATGTTGTTAGTTGCTAAAGTCTCCTTGTACTTTCTGGTATTCAGGCTGAATATCAGGCTTCCTGACATTACCTAACGTATGCCAGGCTTGTTATTCTTCCAGGTTCCAATAAAGAGGCTGTAATAATTTCTCATTTTTTGGAACCAAGGTCAAGAGTCTCAAGCTCACCCGTCCCTACTTTGAGCTGCCTTGGAATAACACAGTATGGTAGGCTAGTACTGCTTAGAGCTGATACTGTCCTTGCTTGCTTTGCTTTGAATGGCAGTCTCAAGCGTGTCTTCATCAATAGCTTTAGCTTTCATATGCTTTGTAGGTATCATTCTGTTGTGTCATGCAGTTGACAGAAGTGACAAACATGGTCACTAGATGTAGGCACTTCAGTGCTTGAAGTTGTTAATAGTGTAGTGTACAAAGAGGAAAACTTTCTGCTTGATATTATCAGGAGGGTTTTAAATTATGGTTTGGATTTGGGAAAGGAGATTATTGAAACTGGTATATGTCCAGGTGCTCTGAAGCTAACCCTTCCCCTCTTGCAAAATGCAAGTCTTGATCTTTTACAACCAAAAGTGATCACATTTCAAATAAATGCATTTTATATGAGGACATGATACTTTTTCTGTAGAATGCCTTTGTTATTCACTGGGAAGGAGTGACACTCACTGGCCAGAATATATAGTGCCATAAATTAAGTGAATTTAAAGGGTCCTTTGAATGGTTTTAATGTGTGTTTTGGAAATGGAAAAAGAGAGAGAGAGTCTCAGAGCATAAATACAGGATGGAAGCAACAATTAGCTGGAAGTTGCAAAACTTGCAGGCTGTATTAGCAGCCTTTGGACAGTTCTGGGTCCTTTAGTAAATAAATGGCACCAATTGTCCTCCCATATACATCCTTATGCACATACATCTTGGCACTTTGCATCACCTTTTTCTTGATTTTTTTGTAAACCTCTTTTTTTTGAGGTTTACAAATTTGGCTACTTTTTCTGAGGCCTAATAGGAGATGTGGTTGAAGATGTAGTGATAATATCTGCAGGGTATGTAGGAATATCCAGTTCTTCTCTTTGCTTAACTTAGAGTAGAAAAGGAGAAAAGGTGTGAAGTGCACTGTCATCCTCAGTATCTTGATAGACAATATTTAGAATGTGAATTACCCTTGGCTTTTTATTTATTACTAGTGAGGACAGTAAAAGAAGACAAAGGGATTTTGAAAGGAGGTAACTGAAATGGCAGGGATCTGGAAGAAATTAAGGGGCTGTACTCAGAGGAAGCTTTCCATACCTTTATACAGGCATTTTGCCGAGAAATAAGATCTGTAATAATGGTAGGAGTGGAACATCAGTCTCATAAAAAAGAAGAGAACCAACAGACTGACTAGTTTCAAGAAGTGCTTGGTAAATTTACGCTTGAGTTGTTTGATGTGGTTATTTCAGGGACCAGCAAAGTTCCTGTGTTCCCGTGACTATTGACTGGAGGATGGTCTGAGCTTCAAGAGATCCAAGTTCTGTATGCTTTTGACACTGTCCTGATGTATGGGCAAGTCTGTTCACCTCTTTATGTCTTTCTCCATTTACCCATCACTGGGATTGCTAATTGGAAGTAAAAGCTGTCTGGAAAAAGAAGCTGCCTGATGGAGCACAGCATCCAACCGAGTGGGGTACTCAGTGCTTGTGAGGGCTTCTGTGTACTAATGTACTCCTCATATTAAATGTAAGAAGAAAAGAAGAGTCTTATAATCCTGGTTACCTTACTTTTTTATCTGTACTTTATTTACATGGAAAGCAGTGCTACTGTGTTAAGGAAAGGTTAAAGATTTGCATATTCCCATGCCTAGAATTTTCTAGTGTTGGACGCTGGCAATATACTTATGCTGTAAACTCCTTATCAGCTCGCGCTTTTCGATTTGACAAAGGCTGGCTTGTGTTTCAGTGTCTCTTCTCAACGCTTTACCCTGTGGGGTTTTTTTTTTTTTGAGTATCACTTTCCAGTAGTACTGCCCACGGGAAGAAAGTGGGACTTTTGCCCCCTCTGCTGGCTGGTTTATCTTTGGCCAGTGTAGCGGCTCATTAAAGCAGTGTATCAGTTTTATTATGACTGGGACAGATCTCTGTACTCCCTATCACATACCACCATTTTCAAAGAGAGAAACATATGTGGCTGAAAGTAAAACTGCTGAATTATATTATTATGGCAACTTGTGTTGAAGTGAAAGACGTAGCAGGATTGGGTGATGGGCTGTGTAACTAGTAAATCATGAGAATGTGGCTAAGATCTGTCTTGTGCTAAAAGTGCTGTTAGCCTTGACCAAGATGTGTTATCTGGGTCTCTTTTCCCTTTCAGCCTTATTTTTTTCTAAAGACATCTTAATCCCTGGTATTGGCCATTAATGAAGAACTAGAAATCATCAAGATGCCCACCAAGAACACATTTTTCTTTCTTAACACCATCGAAAGTGGAGAAACAGCTTCCTTAATATGAGAGACTCAGAGAAATCAGATTTTAATTTTCAGTAAGCATGATAAACATGTTTCCCCATTGGCTCCTTCTCTCCTTTACTCCTGGCAGCACAGGTTTGGCTTGTTCTTTTACACAGTGCTGCTGAATCTTAGGCCTTTACCAGCTGGCTCTCAGCTAAGACAAGGCCAATGCAGGGCATACTCGGCAACAGAGTTCAAGAGAACCAGATAGTGGCTAGGCATGAGGAGAGGTTTACTGAATGCATCCGGAAGATTGTTGCCCTTTGAGGGTTTAGGTAGGAACCTCAAAAAGTTTGCTTCTTTAGGTGTCTTAGTCTCCTTTGAGCAGTTTTCAGAAAAAATACTGAACTGTTTCAAATTCCCCTTTGGAAATCAATGCAGTATAATTTTTATTTATTTATTAATTCTACCAATAGATTAAGACCCTTGGGATAGAACCAACAACGCTGAACTGTATGCCTAGGTAAGAACAAGCTTTACAATCTGAAGCTGCCTCCTTACAACCGGGTGCCTAAAATCATTCCCCTATGTTTGGCCCAGTATTTCTACTTGGTGCTAATGACCAGCTCCGGCTGCTTCTGCTTAGGAGCTAAAGCATGTGCTTGGGCTTAACACCCTTCTGAGACTGAGGAGATTCATACCCACATCTTCCACCTTCCAGGACAACACCCAGACAATCTGGGTAGGAGCCTGGAGTCACAGGCAGAACAGTCTTGAGCCAGGGAATTCTGAGGGATTTGTTGCCAAACAACACAAATTTCTCATCACTGATTCGGTTATTGAAAAAAAGAGACCACCACAAACAACCAAACACATTAAATCCCCATCCTTCCTCATCTCTGGTCTCAACTTTCTGTATATTCAGCACAGGTTACACTCAATCCATCGAAACTCTTCCATAAAGATGACGGGCATTGCAGGAGGTTGAGGTGGTATGTAACCATTTCTTCCTGTGACTCCATAACAATCTCTTTCTGCTGCTCTTTCTTGTGGGTTTGTCAGGGTGCAGCAAGGTCAGGGCTACTCCATGAGAGGGAGCTGACCCCCACCATAAGCCCGGACAGTGTCCTCACCAACAGGGCGCCTGTTTTAATCCACAGCACCCAAGTAGAGTGGGCAGAGCAGGGTGCTGATGAGAGGGTCCATTGGCAGCTCCAGACAAGTTGGACTGGGAATTGACGACATATTTACTGTGATTTGTAGTAGCAACTGAGCACTGGAAATAAAAGCTACCTGCAAGAACAGCTCACAAACATTACAGTTTATGAGACTGGTTTTCTTAATCATTTTTCTGTTATATGGCATGGTAAAGTCATCCTTCACATGGACTTTACTCAATTTATACAGTTCCTTTTGTATTATATTCCCATTATTTTTTTTAAAGAAAAAAGGAAGACCATTTTCCGTTTTGTGTTAGATAGGAGTAATGTTTTGAATCCTAAATTCTGATTTGTACTGAAATAAATCAGCTAGATAAAGTTATGAAAACAATTTAAAATGTTTATTAAGGTGATGAAAACAAAAAAGTTACATAGAGAATTACTTTTAAGCATTATAATAAACATCAGCATTCTGTCTAATTCCTTGTGAGTTATGATTTACAAAGCTGGAAAGAACAGCATTTATTATTGCTTCCTGTTTCCTGTAGCATGTGTGGTGGAATTGCATGGCTGATTTTCAAGGGTTCGGTTTCTGAATCCCTAAGTTTTGCCAATCAGATAATTTAGACTGGTTAGTCCTTTACTTCTGTAGAACCCCCAAACTTATATGATAAGCATTAGTGCTATTTTCTTTTTAGTTATCATCTTACAATATTATGGTACCACACTTACCTGAAAGCATCTGAAAATCTCCTTTACAGTAATACCTGAAACAAAATACATAGCAGTGGATAGCCATTCTTATCCCAGCAGAGCTCACGGTTCAGAGTAAAGAGAGAGGAGCCATTGTCTTTGCAAGCTCATCACCAAAAGAATTTTAAAACTAGATCTATCTAGATGATCTTTTTCCCTTCCATTTCACAGTACTGATTTACAAAAAGCCCCCAGCCCTAATTGTTTCTGTATTAACTAAACTTACACATGAAGTGTAAGTGGGCTGCCAGTGTAACAGTCTGGAAATGGCTTCAGTGAGATCACTGGTGACATCAGGAGGCCATGACAATTTCATGCATGGCTTGGTCCCCACCCTGAGGGGAGGGACATACCTGGTTCTACCCCAAGCAAGGTTGTGGAGTGGAGGTTTCCCCTCTATGGAAGGGCAAGGGGCCGATGGGCTGAGGGCTGCTTTCCTTGGCACTGTTCCTGTGGGCCATGTTCCTTGCCAGAGAGAAAGGCTGCCCCTGCGTCATGGGAAGTGCTGTTGGCCTTCCCATGCAGGTCATGTGCTCCAGGCCCAGCCCCATCCTGGGGGCCCTCTAACAGAGTCACTCCCTGCTGTTGCTGCCTGTAGGCACTGGGGAGCCCAAACTGGGGCCCAGCCCTCCCAGCAGTCTCACTAGTGCTGGGCAGAGGAGAGGGCTTACTTCCCTCAACCTGCTGGCCATGCTTGAAAGCCTTTGGAAATGTTGAAATATTAACTATAAACATGCTAACTTAGCTGCTTGATATTGTTGAACTAAAGACTCATTCATATTCTTTTGTCTGCAAAAGTGTATAGATTTGCTCATGTAATGTTTGATTATCCAGTTTTATTAAAAAGGGTCATATGCTGAATTTGGACTCTATGTTGGTTTCAAGAAAGAACCGCATAAAAGAAGATGGCGATTTTATCCTTTTTAAACCTAACCTTTCTGGTAAGAAGTTTGTTTGCTTCAGTTTCTCTTGCATCATGCTTTCTCTTTGACTTTAGATATTAAGCAGGATTTTTTTATATCTTCAAATCCAATTTTAGGCTTGAACAAAGCCAGCTGTTGCCTGTGTGGCAGCTGAGAAACAACTGTCTCTCTTTGCCTGTGTTAGCACTTACATGCAGTTGACTTGCAGTGTGTGAATGACTGGACCAAGCACACCAGTTATGTGAATGAGAATTGTTTTCAGTGTTCATTATCCTCTGTTCAGTGTTCCTAGGGATCCTGAGGCAGTCTAAAAATCTGAAGCATTCCTACAAGAGGAAAAAGAAAGCTGAAGGGCCCTTGTGTGCCCATTGATATTAGCATTCTCCAGTTTTCCCTGGTTCTAGTCGTGGTTTGAATGTGCTGCATAGAGAATATTGGCTCAGTCTACCCTCCGAGACAGACATATATTCCGGGTGTTTCCATATACAAGTAGTTCTTTGCAAGTGCTAAACCTGAATCTATGTTGTAGGTAGCTTTGTCTACAGTCTTGCACCAGTCCCTGTCTCTCAGACAGACCTTGGATCTGTGTTACAGTCATGTCCCTGGCTGTTCTTGCCTGGGCTTCTTGAATGGACGCTGGACCTGCCTCCCTACCTCACCTGTGTGACAAATCACTGAAGGGCTGATGGAGCTGGTTGCTCTCACCACCTCAGCCTTCCTTAGGCATTGCAAATCTGCATCCCGGTGAGTTAGGGGGTGGCCTTGCCTGTGCTGTTGTCACCCTCAGTGCCTGACTTTAATGGAGCAGCCTCTCACTGCTCCCTGACAGTCAATTACTTCGTTAGGAAGCATAAAATATTGGTTACCTTAATGACTCTGGTAACTTTTAGCTTTTTATTAGTAAAAGGTGAATCCCATTTGGAATTCAAAACTGGCACCATTTTATTTAGGCTACTAAAAATTTAGTGTTAATGGATATTGTATGTAAATAATTACTCAGTATGATTCTACTGACTTCTAAGTAGTGAATTTGGCCCTAAGAGCATGCTTCATTTCTTATATCTGCTGTGCCTGTTCTAGATTTAGTGTTCTTGTCTTTGGGGCTAGGATGTGAAGAACTAATTCATCTCTTATTTCTATTGACAGAAGTTTTAGTCACTAGTGTTTATTGTGATGCTTTGTAGAATGAATGCAACAAAGCTCCTCAACACGAGTCACTGTGTTATCAGGAACTTTGGGGATAAATCTATCTTTCTCTCTCTTTCTACCTACTGGAGCAAAAAATGTTCACAGAGGAGCTGATCCAGTAGTAATTAAACTGAACCCGGCCCCAGACGGTTGGGGGTTCCCATTTTCACAGTCAGCATTGCCCAAGCCATGCAGCACCGTGCCGAGCCCAGCAACTGCCCCAGTTACACGGGGTGGCCACGGCCGTCCTGGCTGCCTGGGGCTGGATGCAGGGGTCTCTTGGTGCAGCTCACAGGACGGGTCTCTGCTTTCCACGGAGAGGGGGCTGCACAAGGGGCAGTCCTCGGGCATGTTCCAACTTGTCCCCTCAGCGTGCTGGTGCCCCCCACCCGTGTGGACTCCCCCCAGCCCAGACATGTTAGTGCTTGTTCAGCTGCCTCGTAAAGTGGGGGGGCCCAGAACCTGCCTTTTACTCATGTTAATGAACTTTCTATTCACATTTAAATATTTATTATTCATTTCATTAGCTCTTATTAAAGCATGTTTTATACATGCTTTTTCTGATATATATGTTATATATAATTTATTTATCTACATATGTGTATATATGCTATCTATACACAGATATAGATATACTCTATAGCGTGTATATAGATGTAAAGTGCATCTACAAGTAAATGAGTAGCATGTTATGCCTATTTGTATACTCCTTTATATCTATATGTATACAAATACTTGAATTTATTTTCTATATTCCATATTTTGTATTTTTGTATTGGGTTTTGGTGCCCAGGCGCTGGCAGGGGTGGCTGCAGAGGCAGCCTCTGTGAGGATCGTCCGCAGCTGCCCCATGCCGGACACAGCCGGTTCCAGCCGGCTCCAACCGACCCGCCACAGGGCACGGCTGAGCAAAGGCAAAGGCAAAGGCAAAAAACCCAGCATAGGCTGTGAGGCGAGAGGGGAAAAAAAAAAGTATGAGGAACAGCACAGAGGTAAAAGGAGCAGGAGGAGCGGCAGGAGGTGGTCCAGGTTCCAGAGCAGAAATTCCCCTGCAGCCCCTGGAGAGACCACGCTGGAGCAGATTTATCCTGAAGGACTGCAGCCTGTGGAAGGACCCACAGTGGAGCAGGGGAGCAGTGTGTGGAGGAGGAAGGAGGGGCAGAGACAAAGTGTTATGGACTGACCACGACCCCCCATTCCCCATCTCCCTGCGGCGCTCGGAGCGCATGTGAAGGAGGAAGGTAGAGGGGCTGGGAATGAAGGAGAGGAGTTGAGCCTGGGAAAGGAAGAGGGGGGAGATGTTTTTGTTTTCTTTGCTTCTCACTATCCAAATCTATTTTAACTGCCAATAATTTAAGTTAAATTTCCCCAAGTTGGATCTGTTTTGCCCGTGACAGTAATTGGTAAGTGATTTCCCTGTCTTTATCTTGACCCACAAGCCTTTTCATCTTATTTTCTCCCCTTGTCCTGTCAAGGAGAGGGAGTGAGAGAGCAGCTGGGTGGGGATCTAGCAGCCAGCCAAGGTCAACCCACCACAATGCTATAGTCTCTATATTATGTATATCTATTTCTAGATATAGAAACCTATGTATATACAAAAATACATATTTTTTTTTTTTTATATGAGTACTCCCTGGAACAAAGGAAATGAGCAGCCATTCAGATGGTAGTCTGAGATCACGTGGGTATGATGGTTTCAAAAAGATCGCAACCATCGAATCACGGAGAATTATGAAAACATGTGGGGTATGACATAAAAAATGTGGGTCTACAGGTATATCATAGGCAGGAGCGTCCTGCTCTGACGCCTTTCTGACGTAGACAGGAAGGGGCAAGTGGTCCTATCAGACAGTCACAGGGCAGTCTGTGAAAAAGTGGTATATGATGTTTTACAAAATGGCAAACCCTGGGGGCAGAAATAGGTGAAGGGAACAGATGAGGTGACTGGAAAATGTACAGGACTTTGGGGCAAGTGGGACACATGGTGGGCAGTAGGAGCAGGGCTTCCCCTGCCATTAGGGTGGTGGCACCTGTGTCTGCTCATGCTGGGTCAGGGTTGTCCTCATGCTGCTTTTGCCCTCTGCCAAGCTCCCTCTGGTCTGTCACCTCTGTGCTGTAGCTTGGGGCCCCATCTGTGTGCACCGCCTCAGGTGTAGTCCAGCAGAAGTGAACTATCGCTGCCCTTCACACGCTGGCAGGGCTACAGGGGATGCAGCCCAAGATATGGGCAGTCTTCATCTGATGCTGGTTTGGGCCTGCCCCATACTATGTGCAGGACTTGACATTTGGCCATGTTGAGTTTTATGAGATTCCTTTAGGCTTGTTCCTTAGCCTGTCCAGGCACCTCTAACCAGTGGCTCTGCCCTCAGGTTTATTGACTGAACCCGTGGTTTGGTGTCATGTGTGAACTCAAAGAGGTGCATTTCATCTCCTCTTCTGGAACACTGATAAAAATGTTGACAAGGGCAACTCCCTGAATAGACTCCTAAGGAATTTGTCGTGTCACTGGTTTCTAGGTTGAACATGAAATTTTCCCCTTTCTGATAAGCTATTCCTCCTATATTTTTCATGTAAAAGCTACCAAAAGCACACTAAGTGTAGTTAGTGTGTTTATTTCTGTTTGCTGAAATCTCACAATTTTAGTAGTACAGCCACCAGGGCTGTTAGTCTGTCATTTGCTTTGAAGTTCTTGAACTAGCCTTGTCACTAGTGTTTATCAGAAGGGTTTCTCATTGGAAAAATGTCTCATCACATCAGGACTGTTAAGGTTTTAATTGCTGGTTTGGGAGTTTAGGAGTTAAATACAGCCTCTGATTGGCATGGAATCAGAGGAAATGACAGCTGGAAGAGCTGGTACACAAAAGGGAATGTTTCTGGCTGTTAGTGGAAGAAATTTCAGTTTTCTTACTTTTCTCTTGTTTTCTGCATGACCTTAAGAAATGGTGAAAACTGTAACGCAAACATATCAGAAGTCTGTCTTTCTGGTGTGTCCATCAGATTTCTTCATACATCATTTATTTTCACAAGTTGTTTAAATGTTTAACATGTTACCAATGGTGGAAAGATGGCCGAGACATTGTATGCATCAAAGTAATGGGTATTATGCCAGCATTTAAGCATTTAAACAACTAGGATTCAATTGTACATTTTCTTTTCTAGTTCTTGTGACTTTTCAATTTTGCTTTTCTAAACTGTTTTGGGGGGCAGGAATATACATTTTGAGACTTCTGAATTTTTTTCTTGATCTGAATGGTGATACTAGAAATACTGTGGTAGTAGCTGTTTCTTCTGTATATATGTATGTTTTGAATTTATGGAATGCGTTTAATGGAACATTTTTCATTGAAGTTACTGTTCCTCACTCCAGTCATATGTCCGATTCTACTTTAATTAATGAATTATCAATTCTACTGCAGCACATAAGTTATATAGCAATCAGTGAAACATGAAACATTCATTATGACAAGCTTCTATGGGAAATTATACTTGATAATGTGAGTTTTACCTATTGATTTGACTGTGTTCAGGCTTCCTGTCATTTTTATTCCATGTTTCTTAAAAGTTACAGAATGCAAAATGATGATATTCACTTGAGTAAGAAGAATTAACTGATTAAACACAAAGTACTTGTGATGAAAAAAGCTGCATTAATGAGAGAGCTAAAACTAGATCTAGATTTACAGTTCAACTTGATGAGTCACTAAACACTGTTTTCTTTTTACAGCTTTCTCTTGGTGCTGATTTGTTTAATATTCAGTGTACTATCTACTATCGAGCATTATTCTGAATTTGCCACTGGAACCCTTTTCTGGATGGTAAGTGAACTTTTTTGGGAAAGGCTCTAATCAGTTTGACTAAATCTAAATTGCTTTAGGTGAAGGGAGATAACTGTTAAAAATCCTTATGCAAAGCATGCTACCAAGACATTTAAAATAGTACCTGCTTTCATTCATTTAAAGTAGTACCTGCTTTCATTAAAAAAAGGTCATAGTTTAATGGGGATGATTATTTTCTAGATCCATAAACTATGAGGGTACTTGATAGATTAACATTTTTTATATACGTGCTTTTCATAAGGTATGAAACTGTACCCTGTAGCTGTTATAGTGGACAACTGGTGTTCATCAGTCTTAAGCAGTATGGAACAGGGTATTCTACAGGCAGGAATGTATTTTTAAAATATATCTCTTCTAGCTCTTACGGTAAAAAATAGGCCAAGAGCCATGCTCTTCAGAAGTATCTGAATCTTGGGGTTAAGTGATTTCTGTCAGATCAGTTTGCCAGTATATAGAACAGGAAGGAAGAGCTTCTATCACACTTCTATGCATCAGTGATTTGGCTTTGACGGTGGTGCTTGCTAACTATCGGGGCTGTTAGCAATCCACTAAGGTGTCAGGTTCTTGAGCATACATTAGGTTTTGTACTTGGTATTTTGCAAAAGTATAAAGACATTGTGGTGCTTATCTAATATCCTTTTCTTGCTATTAGGATCTTAAGTAGTAATTTAAACAACAGATGTTGTAATAGAAAAATCTGCTCACTTGGAGGTATGCAGAGGTTGCTTATCGTTTTCACAGTAGCCAGGGAACAATTTTTTTATCACTGGAGTGAGTTGCTAATTTACAGATGAAATGTACCTGAACTATGTTACCAGTCCTGAGCTATTAAGTCTCTTAAAAATGTGAAAGCACATCCAGCCACATCTATATACTGTTGCAACATACATACAATATTTTAAAGTGGTAATTTGAAGTAGGTAGGAAATAAAAGTACAAATAATTTGCATGAGGACTCTAGACAATGTTCCTCCTCTGTTCCCCCCTGCCTCTCTTCACCTGTAGAAAGTTAAGAATAGAGATGAAACATCCTTGATAAAAATAGAGTAAATCACTTTTAAACAGTATCTCACAATATCTGTATTTTAGCCACTCAAATCCCCAGATCTCAATGTGTGATAATCTCAGTATTCTTATTGTTATTTCTTTTTGCGAAGTGGTGATTTCTAATGTGATGGATTTTCGTTTTCCATCTGGTTTGAAAATAAAAATCAGTTACTTATTTGTTTCCCTATGGCTTAGACTACATTAGTATATGCAGCTTTTGCATGCAATTGACTAAGCCATCATTAGGATCACTGGGTTATTTGGGGATTTTGATTAATGTTAATCCTGTGACAAATGTTGCTTGGCCTTTAAGCCTCATTCAGTGTCAAACAAAGTGCAGTCTTCTGCCAATCATATGTAGTCTTCTCGTACTCACTGAAAGATGTAGAGTGATTATAGGTCAGTATAACCACAGTAATACTGGCAAGGATTCAATGCTTAGCTGATTGTTTTTGTGTAGATGGTATGTGCATGTGCAGACACATATTGTTGGACAAAATAAACCTAGATGAAGACAGATGTGTGGTTCACATAGTGCCCACATAGCATTGCTAGCTATTTTTAAGTGATGTTATCATCTAACGAATGAATCATGCATAGTCAGTGGCAGCACTGGAACAATTTCTTGGCTGCCTTGTGTTACAACCTTACCCTGGAGGATACCTCTCTTGAGTTTATTTTCCTCCCTGCTGTTTCCTTAGCTTCCTTCTTAGAAACAGCCAGCACAGAGGTGAGCTGTTCTGCTGGCTACTGTAGATTCACTTGCCTAGAAAGCATTTGTCTTAAAACTGTGAGCCTTAGAGTTTACTCTGAAATAAATTCACTTCAATTACAACACTTGAAAGATTGCTTTTCGAGCTAATTAAATTAGTTCTTTTTCATAGAGTTGTGAGGTTTCTTGTTTCTAGTAGCTACGTGGTTAGACTCCTGCTTGGAGCACTTCTACCCATCTTTACCTGAAGGAATTTCAAAGTGCATCTCCCATTTTACCCAGGAGAGTGCTAACCCCATAGAAGCCTGGAGATTATTTCTGTCTTTACTCTGTAGTAGGTCATTACTCTGATCTACTTCATACCATAGTTGACTGTTCATGTAATCAGAGAGAGTTTCTCTCACCAAAATATGAAAACACTTGCCTATGTATTCTGCCTTCCGTGCAGAAAGTGTTTGAGAACAGTGGAGACTGCTGGTATGGTGAGAAACAACACTGGACTAAAGCATCTGTTGGATCAAGTTCAAAATGAAATTGATTTGTTTCTCTCCTGATTGAAGGAACCTGTAATTCTTTGTTAGTGTGTCAGTAGCAAATAAATGCTAGTATGTGATGCTTGTGGTATTTTCTCACTTGTGGAAAAACTGCTTTTCATTACATTGGGGTAGATTAACAGTTGGGAAGGATCAACTTCAAAATTGTAATGTTGAAAGTTGGTAAGGCCTGACAAGAAGGATAACATTTGATACTTGTAGACACTTAAACGTTTTTGTGTTTTCTTAGAGAGGGTGAGATGGTGTGCCAAATAGAATTTTGGGTAATATGTGTCACTGCAGTAGATATGGCACATTAGTAACAGATGTAACTGCAGATGTGTCCTAAGCCACTAAAGTCTTGTGTTTTAAAGACTTAATTTTTTAAT
>VYZW01045737.1:6624-20502 GCA_013401315.1 Balaeniceps rex
GCCGCCCCCGCCGCGCCGGCACCGCGGCCCGGCCGCCGGGCCCCGCCGCCGCCGCCATCTTCTCACACTTTGAAGGGACAGAACGTTGGGGCGCGAGGCCCCGCCCACAACCCGCATAATTCATAAGGGGACACGCCCTCCTCGCTTCATATTCATGAGCACAGCGGCGCGTCGCTATTCGTGAACCCCACCTCCGCGTGGGCCACGCCTTTTCCTTATGAATATTCATGATCCGGGTATATAAGGCGTGGGGGGCTGCCTCCCCTTTCCCTCAGTAGCTGTGAGGTCTCTGGCGGCGGTGGGAGGGCGGCGGCTCCCGTCAGGGAGCCCGGGCCCGGTGTGAAGGAACCCCTGAAGGAGGGGCACTGGCCCTGAAGGAGGCCGCTACCCCCTCCGTTGCTCCGGGGAGGGCGTGGGGCATGGTGGCTGCATGCTCCTTCGGCAAACTGCTGTTCTTTAGGCCATGGCCCGCCATAGGGAAGACCCTCAGCAGTTGGTTGTGAGCGGGGGGGATATCTTTTATTTCAGCCTTGCTGGATGCTTTGTTGAAGGGTGTAATCTCGGGTTGTTCCTGCTGGCCTGAGTTTCATGGAGCTGCTTCAAATCCCTGTGGTTTCTCGCAGGGTTTAAGACCCTCCCTTTTTGGATGGGGGCTCTCAGCAGCCCCAGAGCGTGTCTGTGGGGCATGACGCAGCCCTCCGCCTGCCTCCAGCCTCCTCCTGCTCCCCCTTCGACCCTCTTCCTACAAGATCCAGTGGTGGGTCTTTAAAAAAACACCACAAAATCCCCATGGACTAGCAATCCTTTTCTATCTTGATCTGTTGTTACAGCTTTTCTCCCTTATATCCACAGCGCATGCTCCTTTTTGGATTCCTCAGTGCTTGTTAAGCACGGCTTGACTCCGACATCAACAGGCCAAGCTGTGGAGAACACCCATTTGGCTCTTCAGCTAGCTGTAAAGGTCCGGGAGCTTCACAGAAGAGATTATCAGGTTATAAACTCTCTGCTGCCATTAACTGGCAGCGCACAGGGGCCAGTACCGCACCAACCTGTTAGTTTAACCCTTTCTGGGTAACATCAGGGTAATATCTCGGTCAGTGTTTTTGCTTGGTGACCGCAGTGCACAGTTCCACGGCCACGGGGTTTGGAGGAACCCAAATCTCCAACTTGCAACCTCAGGCTATCCCCTTCCTCCCAATCTTGCATCCATGTCCAGGTCACCCCCAACCCATTGTTTTCTATTGCTGCTTGAAACAGGGACTTGAAATTCATCACAAGCCTCCCATATCTGCTAAGTAACTCGCTGAGGAAGGGTCAAAGGGGTGATGGGGCAGGTCTGACTCTTGCCTAATTTAGGGTGAGAGCTGCTGGGAGGTGAGGGGCAAGGGAGGCTGAGTAAATCACATCATTTTGACAGTCCACTTCCACAAAGAGCCCATGAAGCCCTGCTCCTTGTGATTCTCTAGTGCCTACAAGTGTACCCAAATTAGTGCAGGGCACTAATTTGCATTTCTTTTTGATACTCAGCTCCTATTTGCACAGAATATTTTGATACGCAATACCTTTGAGATTTCTATCTTTCTGTCAGGCTGGTTGAAAGGTCCAGCTGATTAAGAAGTGATCAGACCTGCAAGGCCTCCCTAGCCCAAGCTAAGAAACCAGGCTAGAAATCTTACGAAGCTGCACTCCTACCTATGGTGCTGTATGAAGCCGTGCAAGTGCAGGGACAGCACTGCTGTACATCCACTGCTGTCAGCGTTTGAAGGTTTAGCGATGCAGGGTTGATTATTTTCATTGACAACATTTAGCAAATACTCCTCGGAGGTTTAATATGAGGAACAGTCATTGCTGAAGGAAGACTGACAGCGTTTGGCCTGCAGCGTTGAGCGATTAGCAAATGAGGAGGAGAGCTTCGATGCTTGTGGAACAGACTGAGGGTTTAACAAACAGCTTTTACTGAGAGAGGAAGGCTTTGAACTATTCTCCTCCTGAGAGGTGCCGCATCCTATGGGGGAGCCTCAGTGGAAGAGATGCAAAATCGCATTTAATCATCATGGGTTTTTTGGGGGGGAAGGGAGGGTGTGGGAAAGAGGTTGCAAAACAGAGCTGGCATACAGGGGATGTGCATCCAGAGTGGGGTGAGCAGGAAAAAGGAGGCAGCGAACAGCCAGGCAAACAGGCTTTGGAAATAAGCAAGACAGCGAGGCGTGGGCCTGAGCAAGGGGTGCTGGCTGCCGGTGTGTACAGCAAACCCCAGCTCTATCCCCACGGGGCTATCGGCTGCTTTGGGAGCAGATTCCTGTGGTCTGTTTCGTGGTAGCTCCCCTTTTCTCCTTCCTCCTCCAGGCAGGGTTTGCAGAGGGACACTCTTCCAGGAGGGAAGGGATGAGGAGAAGAGCTGTGGCATCCATGCACGTGGCTTTCATTGGGAATTGGGGGAATGCAAACCTCCCTGCCATGTTGCTGGTGGCAGGGGACTAAGCTGACTGGCTGGTTATTAAAGGCAAATGTTATGTGGAATTTCAGATCTGTGTGATATCACACCCCGGCATTGCCCAAGGGGGTGCAGGACTCATGGAAAATTGGGCTGGTAAGGTTCCCAAGGGGTTATTTGGTCACCACCTTTCCCTGCAGCGGGATCAGCTCAGCCCGAGTCACTCCTGAGCAATGCTTGTTCATCCTGTTCTTAAAGACCTCCAGTGCTGGCAACCCACCTCTCCCCAGGCCACTGGCTGAGCCTATCCCTGTCACCAGAAGGCTATTTTTCTGTTGTCGGACATAAATCTTCCATAATTCTTGTCTTGGTGTCCCTGCTGGCCCCGTTAACCTGCATCCCTTCCTCCTACCTCAGGCTGGTAACGGAGGAGTCTAGACTAGGAGCTACCTTGGTGCAACTGCTCCCCAAATTGAAGTGCTGGGGTTGGGGGGTGAGTCCAGATCCCAGGGAAGGGGTTTGTGTTACATCCCAAAGCATCCCCAGTGAATTGTTAGAAAGATTCTTGGCACAGTTTTGGCCTTGAACAACTAGCCCCATCCTAACCCAGCCCATCCCCAGGCACGGTTTTGGGGTTACTGGGGCCACAGGTTGTTCTTCAAAAGTAGTTTAGATGTGGCCACCCTGTTTGGGAAGGAAGAAAGCACTTAATAGTATGGCTTTAGCCTTGGTAAGGACTATGTAATTTCTCAGCAGCTACAGGCGCCGTCTGCGGAGCCACGAATTGCTGTGACACATACCACAAACAGCGTGGCACCACTTGAAGGGGTGGGAGCGGGTGGGTGGGCAAGGGTGGCCATGCTGGGCACCTTGCTGCCACCGCCTCCGTGCTGTCAAAATCCCTCTCCAGACACCTAAATTGCTTCAAAGTCTGGGCCCCTCGTGATGAGTCTGAGAGGGATATCTGCTTGGAAAGCCCACTAGCAGGCCTGCGAGATGGCCTGGCATGAGTGAGGCCATGTGCAGGCTCGTGAGGTTGGGCCATGGCTTGTCGGGATGTTGAATGTGAGGTCTGGGAGATGCACAGCTCCCATGCAGGCAGGAGGCCTGGCCACCTCACCAGCTCCTCTGCTTTCCAGGTTATTGCGTGTGCTGGGTCAGGAAGGCGTCTTGTCTCTCCGATTATCTACTTAACTTGATCCTGGTCCCCTGCTTCAATGTTTGTGCAGCGCCAAGGGCGCAGGATGTTTCGTAACATCCCGTCATCCTGGGATATGAGTTAACAGGGAAGGAAGAGGGGGATAAACCATCCCGGTCACATCACCCTGAAACATCTGGGGTGAATTTGCTCTTTCCTGCACCAGCGGTGGGGGCTGAGGTTGGGGTCTTAGGACTCACATGGGGAGCAGGAGAGGCAGCTGCTTCTGCCAGACCAGGGAAGGGGGACACGGGACAATCTGGACTCTGTCAGTCGCCTGCTGTGGGTTTGACTGTTCTCATGAGCCCTGGGAATGAGGGCAAGATGGGTATAATAGAGATTTAGGGATTTTTGCAGGAGATTTGTTCTCTCTTGGTTTTAGGTCACTAGATCTCTCTGGTGCTTCTCCATCCTTCTGATACCTCCAGCAGTCCCTCATCTCTGCTATATAGTTGGAGTTTATTTATCTGCAGCTGAGCAGAGCACTCAGGTTTTGGATCAAGGATAGGAGAGCCTCTGGGGACCTCTACATTGCTGAGACAATGCTAGTGGGAGAGACTCCCACTCACACAGGGATGTTCAAAAGCTTCAGGAAGCCATCGTGGAGGGGCAGGGCAGAGGGTTTGGGACATGCATGAGGTATCAGTAAATGCCACCAAACTTGGCTCATGCGTGTGTTTTTGGGGCATCTGCTTGGGGAGTTATTTTTTTCTTGCAAAGCCATGTGCTGAGCAGGACAGAGCACGGAGAAGCCATGCCTTGGGTTCGCACATCCTGCTTTCCAATGCCTAACACCCTTAACGATCAGCAGCAAACGTTTAAACAGGGGAATTTCACCCCAGTCCAGACAACCAGGGGTGCTGGATTGATTTTTAGCCAAACTCCCTGCTGCTTCAGGGCTGTAGGTGCAGGAGAGGTCTTTGAGCTCAGAGGCACTCCCCTGGTGTGTTAACCTGTTCGTTAGGTGGGATGTTGGGAGGTGTTTTGTGTCCCAGCATGGCACACGGTGCAGATGACCATGGGAACTAAACCTCTACTGCTTGGCAGCCTTCAGTCAGAGGGCTGGACACGGCGATCTAGATTACTCCTACGCTTCGGTCCAAGGTAAGATCAGCTCTGTGTATGTCATCGCTGACAGGTACGTTCAGCCTCTTCTCAAAGATCTCCAGCAGTGGGGACCCTGAAACCTTCCCAAATGATCAGTCCCAATCTTTTAGTTTCTCACTCTTTTACCCGAATTTCTCTTATTGAAATTTAAGCCTGGGATTTGTCTGGTCCTGCGGGGATGTCTCCCCCTACCTGCCATCCTGTCTGAACAAGTATTTGTTTCTATTACATCTGTCTACGGTAAGTAGGGGAAGAAATCTCAAATGCCGGCGCAGCTCAGAAGACACAGTTCTTCTCACAGGGCTGCCCCAGCCGCGGTCCTGCTTTGATGCCCCCGGTTGCTGCCCCTCCGCTCTCTGTGCTCTCCAGCCCAGCTACTTCATCAGCTTCCCCCAGGACACTGCTTCCTACCAAGTTCATCTTCAGGTCTGCAAGAACTTCTGTCTTCCTCAGCTTGGCCAGGATGACTCTTTTTTTTTTTTTTTTTTTTTTTTTTTCCTGNGGGAAGACCAAAGGTGCATCGAGTCTGTGTGTGGCTTTAGTTTAACGTCAAACAGAGCTCTTGCCTTTCTGCATATTGCCTGAAGCGCAGATGTTAGTTGTGCTCAGGCTGGATGTCACCGTGATGGCAATTGTACTCAGGGCTCTGAGAGCGTGACTTGGCTTTGCAGGTTTCTACATTCAGGGGCTTGAATCAGCTTGAAGAACTGATTTTTGGGGGCATTTTTAAGCCAGCCTTAGGTTCAGAATTCCCCTCCAGAGGAACTTGGTGCTTCCTTTGGTGAAGGACCCGGTGTAGGAGATTTCTGTCTGCCTGGCTCCATCATGTGCTCACCGCACCTCCTTTAAGGCCATCCCTTTCCAGCGGGGTCAGTGATCATACCAGCACCGCTGTGTTATCTATGTGCAGGGAGGGTAAATCAGAGAAAAATCAGAGGAGGCAGAACCTCTGCACTGGTTGCTATGGAAATCCCTTGTGCTTCTCTTCTGCTTTTCATCTATTTACTGGGGCACTAAAACAATCTGTCTTTTCACCATATTTTAGTGTCAGGTCCCTCTCTGATGAAGGCTCTCAGCTACCCTAGACCTTGGGCTGGCAGCAGAGAAAATGTGGTTGCAGAGACGGAGGCAAAGCCCTACATCTTTGGGCCTCCTTGAAAGACCCACGGTTGGAGAGAGGAAGGGAAGATCTGTGCCCAAGAAACAGCCTCTAAATGTGTGGCAGGAACTTGCTAGGGGTTATCGTTTACTTGCTATCTCACCCACGCTTCTATCTTTAGTTATCTCTAGTTTAGCTGTCAAATGACTAAAAGGATATCAGTGCATCGATCCTCGCTGTTCTGGGGATCCACAAAATGCCGGTCGGCAAAAAAGCTAATTTCCAGGAAACAAAAAAAATTGTAGTGACTTTATTAAGGCACATGATGACTTGAAGGAGGCAGCAGTTTGGTGCCAGGTCTGGACTTAGTCCAGCAACTTGGGTGCCTGTCCTGTAGGTGCTGCTGCTAGACAGAGTCAGATGGGGCCTGTTATTCCCATGGATGCCCTGGCCCCCCATAAAGCTGTCCGCTCCCTGACCTGGGAGCTGGGACCTGGGGAGCCCTCGGGGAGGGACAGAGAACATGGGAAGAGGAGACAGTTCCCCACCAAAGCCACTCGTGGGACAAGCCACCATGCAGAGCTTTCACTCTCTGCAGAAGTCCTAGTGACAGCGGATTTGGAAAGGGATCTCTGCCAAATATTCTGCCAAATTAGTCCTGTACGTCCAGCCCATCCTGGACAAAACTTGGTTTCTGTGTCTCCAGCTTGTCTTCCAACACAAAACCCTGCAAGGGGCAATGGTTTTAAACTGAAGGAGGGCATGTTTAGGTTGGACATAAGGAAGAAATGTTTTACAATAAGGGAGGTGAGACACTGGCACAGGTTGCCCAGAGAAGCTGTGAATTCCCCATCGTTGGAAGTGTTCAAGGTGAGGTTGGACGGGGCTTTGAGCAACCTGATGTAGTGGAAGATGTCCCTGCCCATGGCAGGGGGGTTGGACTAGATGATTTTTGAAGGTCCCTTCCAACCCAAACCCTCCAGTGATTCTACGATTCGGGACGTGCGGAGCTCAGCGCTGGCCTGCAGAGGGTATCCTAAGCCCGTGCAAGGCTCCAGCCTCGCATCCCGCCACCCCAAGCCAAAAACCTCTGCCTTGCCCAGCCTGCTGGGGAACATTTCTCTGCTTCTCACCTCTCCCGAGGAGCTGGCAGGGTTTTGCCACCGCCGTTTCTCTTTGTGGCCCTCCCAGCAATGATGCCGGCCCTGGCCAAACACTTGCCATGAGGTGCAGGCAGGGATGTGTCGCAGCGGACACAGGAGATATGGACAGGTCCAGGGCACTGTGCTCCCCCATTTTTCCTCTCTGTCCTTCCCCCTTGCTTTGCCCAGCCTCTCTTCACCCCTCTCTCTTATTTGGTTGCTGATCTCCATCCCTGGAGGGGACTCTCATANAACCTGATGTAGTGGAAGATGTCCCTGCCCATGGCAGGGGGGTTGGACTAGATGATTTTTGAAGGTCCCTTCCAACCCAAACCCTCCAGTGATTCTACGATTCGGGACGTGCGGAGCTCAGCGCTGGCCTGCAGAGGGTATCCTAAGCCCGTGCAAGGCTCCAGCCTCGCATCCCGCCACCCCAAGCCAAAAACCTCTGCCTTGCCCAGCCTGCTGGGGAACATTTCTCTGCTTCTCACCTCTCCCGAGGAGCTGGCAGGGTTTTGCCACCGCCGTTTCTCTTTGTGGCCCTCCCAGCAATGATGCCGGCCCTGGCCAAACACTTGCCATGAGGTGCAGGCAGGGATGTGTCGCAGCGGACACAGGAGATATGGACAGGTCCAGGGCACTGTGCTCCCCCATTTTTCCTCTCTGTCCTTCCCCCTTGCTTTGCCCAGCCTCTCTTCACCCCTCTCTCTTATTTGGTTGCTGATCTCCATCCCTGGAGGGGACTCTCATACTCACGGTCCCCTCTATGTGGCTGAGTATAAACTATTTGCCGTGCGTTGGTCTTGTGCTTGGCAACATGCTCAGACACTAAAAGAATTACCAGATTTCCCATTCCAGGTTGGACTATGTAATTCCATTGGTAAATTATCTTTTTAAGCCTCATCAGTCATTGACTGCCTTAAACCCCCAAAGGTGCAGCCTTAGAGCTCTTGAAAGCCCCCCAGCACTCAGATTCGTGCAAAAATGACCGCTGCCTGCAGTAGTTATGGCTGTTTGCATGGGGAACAGACGTTCTCAGATGTGGCAACCCAGAGCTGGCACGTGCTCTCACAGGGATTGGCTGGATCCTGTTGCAACTCCGTGAAGCCCTTGGGAACACACGTTGCATCAAGGTGCTGTAACAAATTATGTTGCCTCCAGCACGAGTCCTGCAGGTCGTTAGATCGCTGTAGGGTGATAGATGTAAAGGCTGCTCCTCCTTTTCCCCGCAGCATGAGTCAGGAGAGGTAGGGTGATGTCCTCAGAAGAGGTAGAGTGATGTCCTCTGTAGACAGTCTTTGTAGCTCGAGGTGTGGTATGAGATGTGATAAAGCTCCCGAGTGAGGCTGAGTTTCACACATGGTCCATTGGGCAGAGCCAGCTCCGGGACTGCTCCACGGTGAACGCTCTGCTTGAACGTCCCCTGAACACCATTGCCTTCAAGAGATCTTCAGGAGGAGCTCTCGCCGGTGTTAATCACTCATCAGGATGGGAGCAGGAAATCAGATGTGGTGTGAGGTGATGTCTGTATTAGAATCGCAGCCGGAAGCAGCTTCCCCGAGCTGCTGCATCAATGAGGAGGTGCTGATTGCTTGCAGGCAAGATGTCCCCTTGCAGCTCCAGGA
Organism: Balaeniceps rex; assembly: GCA_013401315.1. Lineage (NCBI taxonomy): Eukaryota > Metazoa > Chordata > Aves > Pelecaniformes > Balaenicipitidae > Balaeniceps > Balaeniceps rex. The sequence goes on from VYZW01045737.1 coordinate 15,230, forward strand.
GACATTCAGTGCTGACTTCCAGCTTGGAGGCACATCTCCTGCCATCACTGAACCAAAGCCAGGCCCTGGGTTGAGGCGGCACAGGAGACCAGCTGTAGAGGTGGCTGCAACGAGCCCACTGAGGAGTACAAGGGTTACACCGTCAGTCATGGGAAGGAGGTATCTCCTCTCCGATGGTTTCGCTGCTGTGAATTACAGCATTACTCCACCGCTGGTTTAATGCATGAGAAGGAACAGCGTAAAAACAGGCCAAGGCTCAGCCTGAAGGATCCTTGCCAGCTCTCCTCTTCCCACCCCGACCGGAGCTGCAGAGCCAGCGGTGAGAGGAGCTCCTGGGGCATCGTGCAGGGAGGCAAGATTGACTCCGCAGCTCGGAGAGAGATGTTTTGCCTTCCCATCCAGCTGTCCATCTCTGCATGGTGCCCTGAGGGACCAGCAGGGAACAGAGCCACCCAAGCCATCACCCCAATTATCCAAATGTCCCTCTCTACCTCCTGGTGGCTTCTGTGCCTATAGGGAGGAGGGCTGTCGAGCAGGATGGGCCAGGAGTAGGAATCTTACACTCCTGCCCAACCCATGCATGGGCTCAAGGTTTTGAGAGGTGGAGGAGACCGACTTCTCTGTGGTGGCCACTCTTGGATATGGAGGAGAATTCATAGCTGCTGCCTGCTGGAAAGGCCAAAAAGAGAGACAAATAGGAAAAGGACTGATAAGAAGCATTTCCAGGGTATCCGACTTGTGGCTGATGCTCTCCAAGCAGGACTTTGCAGGACCTCATCCTTCTGCAAAGCAAGCACGGCAGCGCAACATAGAAGTGACAGAAGTGACAAGAGCCCTTCTCAAGGGGGGCAGTGGGAGGGAGGGATAAAGCCCACCGAAGCAAGGTGGTGTGGGAAAGCAAATGGAGGGGATCAGTCGGGGCTGTGCCTCAGGCCTGTTTGAACTCTGCAGCAAGGCTCAGGCTGGGCTGCCAAGCATTGGTGGTATGTCTTCTGCTCTTGGGGTCTTTGAAGATATGACTCTTGCCCTCCTGGGAGGCTGGGCTGGAGCTGGGGAGGTACCGTGAGCCTGTGTCTCTCTGCAGAAGTGGCATGAACAAGCTTTCAAATCCCCAGGTGAGGAGAAGAAACCCATGAGGCTCCAGGCGTAGGATGGGAGTTTTGTGAAGTTGTGGTATGAAGAAAATTTGGATTTTGCTCGATTTAGCCCTACCCCGTAGAGTATGGTGGAGAGGTGTCATCCCATTTCATGTCCATCTTGCCGGGATGGGAGGGCTCCATCTCCATCTTCACTAACTCTAGCTTGGACCTCTGGCACGCTGATGCGCGATGCATTGACTCCTCCTTGAATGCATGCCAAAAATAAAGGACATGGTCACTAGTCATCAACAGGGATGGAGGAAGACTATGGAGTTACAACAGGAATCTCGCCTCTGCTTTGGCCAACCCCCAATTCAGGTGCCAGCACATCTGCCCTCCCGCCGGCCACAGTTCCCATGAGGCTGTGATGGTTTTGCTCAGGGTCCCATGCCACAGCCTGTGTTTAAAAAAAAAGAGAAGCAGAATCCACTCATGGGAGGTGATTTTCCCTGCTTGATGAAAGGCGGTTGGTGCCAGCTTGGATTGTGTAGCTGGCTGAGGATCAGTGGGGTGGGCTGGCTGCGGGGCTTGAACGGGGACTGTGGTTTTCACTGCAGGATGACTGATAATCAGGATTTGCTCCTGCGTTCCCCAGGATGGGCAGCCCTCACACCCGAGCAGAAGAAACCACATCATACTACATGTTTTTGCAGTCTGATGTCAAGTGAGGCAGCAGCTCCTTCGTCCCCGGGACAGGACTCACTCCTGCAGCCAGATTTCTTTAGTCTGGCTTGCAATGGTTCACGGTCCTGCAGGTTTCCAGCTTTGTCGCCTGCAGCTGGCAGCCCTCGCCTGTGCATTTCTCCTGGCCCACAGACACGCGCCGGCTTAAACATTGGGCATGCTGGGCTGCAAACTTCCAGGGAAAGGTATGGTTTGCAGCCAGCTCCTCCAGCCTGCAGTCTGGCCAGCTCACGATCCTGCCACGAGGCTTGCGTGGCGGGGGATGTTATTGGAGCCCATGCTGTTTATTCAGTAGTTTGTAGGAGAATCTCAGTTTTCATTTGGGGAAAAAAAAAAAAAAAAGGAATCATTTCGTCCTCTCGATTGCCCAGAAAACATGAAGTGAGTTTGACCTAAAGGCTCAGGAACCAGAAGGCAAATATAAAGGACCCAAGTTTTCTTATTTGCAAGCCAATCCTATGGTTTTTGCAGCCTGATTCATGATCGCAGATGGATTGATGTTGGCAGTATTGAACTGTCAACCAGATTCCTTCACAGATGAAGATAAAGAGCCTCGTTTTTGCCAAAGGGTGAATGTATTCTTTATGAGATGCAACAGAGATGTAACACAGCACCTTGCTCCTGACAAGGCTGGCCTTTATTTCCTGGGTCTGTGCTTAGGACATGGCTGAACTTTCCCATAAGTTTTAGCCCTGATGTGGGGCCAGGATCTACAGCCCTGAATTCAGCTGTTGCTGTTACAGTGGAGACGTAAAATAACTTCATTGACTTGGGCTTCACGTCCCCATTTTTCTAAGCATTTTCATAACTTGCCCACAGACCTACGCTACAAATGGGCTTTTCAAGCCTGCCCTGTGCAAAGGAAGAGCTGGGAGAGGAGGTACCGGCTATTCCTGGTGGGAGCTGGAAGGAGCCTGCTGTTTACTCAGAATTTTTTATCTTTATTGAGGCATAGGAAGAAATAGAGGGGCATTGCTAGCAAAATTTGCAGGGAGCTGGAAATGAGTGGAGCGGTGAAACAAGGGAAGCGGGGTTAGATGATACATTGGGGACCGTTGGGTGAGTTGAACCCTGGCCGGTGTGAATCTGCACTGCATGGAGCTGCCAGCGCACAGATAATGGATGGGGGACAGTAAGACGGGGAAAAAATGTGGGTCCTCCAACCACAGCATGGGACATCCCTGGCCCAGACCTACACGGAGGCTGCAGGGGTGCCAACCCACCACTCAGAGGAGGGGTGGGCAGCATGGACCATCCCAGGCTCTGGATTGCTCTGACACATCAGATGCTGTAATCCACAAGGCACGTTGCTGCCTTCTGTAAAAAACAGCTTTGTAGTTTGTCTTGAAGGTGTGTGGCCATGTCAGGATTGCTCCGGTTAGCCCTGGAATGCAACAGCAACGGCACCGCGTGTGCTTTCTGTAGATGGTGGGTGCCAGATGATGTGCAGAGCAGCCTTGGGTTCTGGGCTCCTACGTTCCCCTGTAGTGACTTGGTCCTTCAGCAGAATCATGCTCGCAATTCGCAGGGGAGGGCACTGAGCAGTAGAATTATTTTTAGAGCTTGTAAACAAGTAGACCTGTGACGATCCCCGCAGACGTCCCAGCTCTGTCTCCTGCTCTGCGCACAGGGCTGTGCTCTTTGAGGATCACAGATATTCCCATACAGGAGAGTCAAGGTGGGGTGAGGACTCGCCTGCATTTGCTCCCATGGTTCGGTGATTGCCACCTTCTTCCCGAAAGATGTGTCCAGCCCATGCAGGTGCAGAAATGCATCTTGACTTCTTGCGCTCAGCAACTTAAAGAGAAAATAACAAAGATGATGATTTAAACTGTTATTAAAAAAGGTTTCTTATTACAAAGGAGATTTCCCTCTCTCATATCCAGCTCCAGGAACAGGCACCTACAGGCATGGTTTGGTACAGAGGGATGCATTTGGGCAGGGCTAGAGACAGACGGAAAGAAGAGATGGATGGAAAGATGAGTTTTTAGTGCAGAAGTTCTCCTTGACAGCTTTCCTTTCCGAGCCAAATGAGGAATGTGGCTGCTGTGACCAGGATTAGGGATTTGGGGCCACCTTGGAGTTGTTGGCAGGCTGGTGGCTTGGTGCCACTCTCAAGTGGGTTGGCGTCAGGCACAAAGATCTCACACCCTGGAAAGCCCAATCCTGAGCTTGAATTAATGGAGGAAAATAAATAACTTGGCTGATGGAGGAGATCTCCGGTCACCCGGTGCCAGAGGGATCGCAGGTGATGACAAGTCTCTCCTTGGCCAGTGGTGGGAAGAAGCAGAAGAAGATGAGGGAAAGAGAGTGACCCCGTGGTGTAGAGATGAAGCCATTTGCAAAGGAGAAGCCCAGGGCTCCTGCAAGGTCTGGGACCTCCGTCCAAGCCTTCCTGAGGAGGGGAATGTGGGCATGAAGGTGTTCAGCACTGCATTAAAGCCTGTAAAGCCTGTGCTAATAAGGTGTCTTGCTCTAAGCACCCCTGGAAGTACGAGCTGTGAAGGTGGAGCAGGAGAAATGGGTAAAAAAACATGCAAAATCTGGCCTTGGAGGTCTAAGGAAGCTGCAGGAACCCATCTCCATGATGGACTGGTGGCCCTGGGTTATTTTGGCCATGGGAAGCAGCGCTGCTGAGTAGACGCGGCTGCTCAGGGAGGATCCAGTGCTGCCCAACTTCTCCATGAAGGGTCCTGGAGAGCAGAAAGCTGAGCCCCACAATCAGGCAGAGCAGGGCTGGCACCCAGAGCTGGACCACTTCATGCAGGATTTGGGGAGCAGCGGGAACAGGAGCAACATATCTGGAGGCGAGATGGCTTCTCCAGGGGTGACTGCGTGACTGGTGGCTTTCCAACCGACAGCGTTTCATGCCCAGCAGCTCCGTGCTGCGGAGATGAAGGGCAGCCGAGGTGCGAGCGCTGCTCTCCGCTCTGCTGGGGTGACGGGAGGAGGATTTGGGATTGTGGCTGGGGGCCGGGGGGGGTGTGATCCTTGCCCTGTACTGGGCACTGGTGAGGCCGCACCTCGAGTGCTGTGTTCAGGTTTGGGCCCCTCACTCCAAGAAGGACATGGAGGTGCTGGAGCGTGTCCAGAGAAGGGCAACGAAGCTGGGGAAGGGTCTGGAGCACAAGTGCTGTGAGGAGCGGCTGAGGGAGCTGGGGTTGTTCAGCCTGGAGAAGAGGAGGCTGAGGGGAGACTTCATCGCCCTCTACAACTGCCTGAGAGGAGGGTGCAGGGAGGTGGGGGTTGGTCTCTTCTCCCAAGTAACAAGTGATAGGACGAGAGGCAATGGCCTCAAGTTGTGCCAGGGGAGGTTTAGATTGGATATTAGGAAAAACTTCTTCGTGGAGAGGGTTGTCAAGTATTGGAACAGGCTGCCCAGGGCAGTGGTGGAGTCCCCATCCCTGGAGGTGTTCAAAAAACGTGTAGACGTGGCACTTTGGGACATGG
>VYZW01045737.1:21089-76424 GCA_013401315.1 Balaeniceps rex
CGGCACCGGCACCGCGGCTCCCCCGGGCAGCGGCACCCCCGGGCACCGGCACCCCTGGGCCCCGGGCACTGACACCAGCACCGCGGCACCTCCGAGCACCAACACCCCCGGGCACCGGCACCGGCACCGCGGCTCCCCCGGGCACCGGCACCGGCACCCCCGGCACCGCGGCATCCCCCGGCATCCCCGGGCACCGGCATCCCCGGGCGCCGGCATCCCCGGGCACCGGCACCGTCACCGGCACCGCGGCTCCCCCGGCACCGACACCGGGACAGAGACCGCGGCACCGCCAGCACCGGTAGCGAGAGCGAAACCCCCCCGGCACCGGGACCGAGACATCACCGGGTACTGCACCGGGACCAGCACCGGGACATCGGGCAGCGGCACCCCTGGGCACCGGGACCGAAGCCCCCAGGCACCGATCACCGGGCTGCGATGCTTCCCGGGGCGGGTCCCCTCGCCTTCCTCCTCCGGTGCCTGCTGCTCCTCTTCGCCTCCGAGAACCGAGCCCGGGCTCGTAAGTCCCCCCCGCTCCCCTCCCGGCTGCGCTGGGTCCCTCCGTGCTTCAGTCTCCCCATCACCGGGGTCCCCAAGAATTTGTTTTGGGCGAGGGGCTTTGCAGGCATGGCTAGGGACACGGGGAGGCTCCTCGCCATGGCAGGTGCAGGTCCTCCATGGCCAAGATGTCCCGGGGCCATGCAGCAAGCCGGGTCCCCCATCCTGCACTGTTGGGCGACGCAGCTGTGTTCCCCTCCACGCGCTGCTGTCCCTGGCTGCTTTGTGGGGATGTACAGCGCCGAGCACACTGCTGTGTGCCGGTGAGGGGGCGGTGGGCTTTCGTGGGCTGGCAGGGACATGTTGAAAGTCTGGGACCCTCCTCCCGTGGGCTAGAAATCATGTAGGGCAGGAGGTTGAATTACAGCCCGTCCCCTGCACAGATCCCACCCCACCTGAGTGCATCTCCCCTCCGAGGGTGGACGGGGATGTGGGCAATTTGGGGAAATGACCCCCCCAAACCGAAGCTGGGGGCTTTTCTCCATGTCCATCCCTTGTCCATGTCCATGTCCACGTCCATCCCTTGTCCATCTCCATGTCCATCCCTTGTCCATCTCCACATCTATCCCTTGTTCTCTCCTTGCTCCTGCTCCCAGCTGGCCGACTGGGGCAGATAAAATTTGGGATGGGGAAGAGAAGGGAGGTTCAGCACTTCCTTGTACAAAAAGGCTTGAAGGACTTGGCCAGGGCTGTTTAACAGCTCGGAGGGTGCTGGAGGTGTTAGTTGGGGTCAGGAGGTGAGTTTGGCTTGGGCAAAGCACTGGGACCCCACCAGCGGGTGCTGGGCACCCCTACAACATCGCAAAGCCACCCGAGCGCCGAGTAAACCAGAGGATGACCCGTTGTGTCCCTACATTTATTCTTTCCTTTAATCTCCCGAAATCCCAGTAGAGTCTGTCGGTGGCTGCATTAGGGTGATTTACGACTTGCCCGCTGCCAGCAGTGCATTAGGCACTCGGCAAATAATCATCCTCCTGGAGCGCTGACCCGAAATGTGAGCACTGGATTGCTTGTCCCGGCGGTGGGATGTGCTGGGGGGGAAAGGCAGGCGGGTGGATGGGGCTGTGCAGAGCCTTGGAGAGCAAAATCCGGGTGAGTTTGGCTCCTTTCCCTTCCCTGGGCTCGTCGAAAGCCGCTGAGCTCAGACCACAGCATCCGTTTCTTGCATGAGGGATGTGGGTCTGAATCCCTGCCTCTGCCAGGGCTGCGTTAACTGTGGTACCCACATGAGGAGGAGGATGGAGGCATCTCCAGAAGGTGAAACAGATGCTAAGTGAGGTGTTTGCTCTTCAGGCTGATGGTAGCAGAGCCCCTAAATTGGGTACAAATCAGGATGAATGGGGACAGTAGGGATTTGTCTGCGTAGGGAAGAAGCGCTGGGGTCTGTTTGCAGGATTTATAATGGTGATAAAGGGCTGGGGGCTGCGGGACAGGGGCAGGATTGGAGCAGGGAGGTCCGGGATCACCCCCAGCTCCGCATCACTTTGGCTCTGCCACCGGGTGCATCCCACAGTGTGGGGGGCTTGGCTGGGGCTCCAGGTGCCCCGTGGTTGAGGGCAGGAGGATCTTGGTGACAAGGTCCTCATCAAATTGTAGACTTTTCTCCGCTGTCCGCCTCTGCAGCTCGCTGCCTCACATTTTTCTTGGGGCCGAGCGCTCAGGGAGAAAGAAGACAGGAATAAATTAGTTACGAGCAGGCTCATCAGCCAAGAGACCTACAGTGTCATGGCTAAAAATAGGTGAGAAGCAGAAACGCTCGGGCTTGAAGGCAAGTCAGAAAAGAAGAATTTGCCCACAGAAACAGGCTATTTTAGGGGATTTACACTCTCGGCTGAAAAAATATCAGAGGCACAGGTTACTGGGCCGAACGTGCTGCAGCCCGGCTGCTGTGAGTAATTCAGCGGCAATAGTTGAACGCAATGATGTTTTGGCTGGAGGCATTTAAACACCAGCATCTCTGGAGAGCGCAGGGCAGTGGTTTTCCCCAGGAGCTTGGGAGTTGCCATTTAATTTCTTTTTAATGTGGTTCCTGGAGAAAAGGGGGTTTGTGGGCTCTGTCTGTCCTATGAGTTCAGATCCAGCCTGACGAGGGATGGAGCAGTCCAAGATGGGAAAGACGGGGTTGAAAAGCAAATCCTGCTGGTGGCCACGGTAAGGGAGAGGCGAGGGCTGCACACCCTGCTTTAGACAACGGAGCATCCCCTTGGGAAGGACAGGAGGGCAATGGGGCCCCGTCTGCTGCTTGCAGAGCCTGCGGGGATGCTCTGAGTCCAGGACTTCGCTTGGCTCCTCTACCCTGACGAGCTTGACGACATTTCATGAGGCTGCATTTGCAGAGCTGCAGAGTTTTCCAGGCTCCCAAAGTCCTGAGAAGAAATTCCCAGCCCAGGACTGAGTGAGGCAAGTGCGTGGGAAGCAATCTGGACGTGAGCGGAGTCGTTAGGATGCCGCATGTCAAGGGCCCGGTGTGTTTTAATCAGTCCCTTCTCAACTAAGTTGCATTTTAAGCCCTTCGTAAATACAGGGCTGTCATAGGAGTGCCTGGACTTTCTATACCAGGCAGTGCTTTTTACACTTTATTTATGGCCGCTCTTAAAACTCGCAAACTGGTTTGCATAAACAGACCCCTGCCTGCCCGGCGCGGTGCTGGCTGGCAGGTGCGTGACCTCCGAAAAAGCTGTCGGGGCTGGGAGCCCAGCCCTGCTCGGGGGAGAGCTGCCGGTGGATCTCCCAGGGACGCGGACATGGGTGAAACCCCCATGCCATGAGGTGAAACGAGAGAGAAGTGGGGTGAGACCTGCGGGATGTTTCGGTAGCATCCTTGTTGGAGCCAGTTTGGTACCTGGAGTGAAAGTCCCTGCTAGGGCAGGGGGCTTTCCTCACTTTGGGGTCTCACGGGTGCATTAGCCCCTCTCTGGCCATGGGTCAAGGCTTTACCTGCAGCAGGGACTCGCCTCTGGGGACTCCTCGGTGTCCTGTAGCGTAGAGGAGCTCCAGTGTGAATCAGGATTGATGTACTGTGATCCCACGCGTGCAGAGACCTGGCTGGGTAATGGGTGTGCGAATGGGATCTGTTCCCCGAGCTGATGCAGCAGTGATGTAAAAGCAGCTTTAAACCTCCCATGACCTATCAGGACACTCTGCTCAGGTCTGGGAAACCCTTACGTGGGAGTGGGGGATGTAGGGGCAGGGTCTTGCACGTGTGTGTGTGTACGTGGCTTGACTTTGTTGAGCATCGGTCCCTATATCCAGAGGGAGGTGAAGTGAGCACGGCTGAGCCTGAGCCAAAGGAGGATTTGGCAGCAGAACGTGGTATTTCAGTAGCCATAAAATCATAGAATCATAGAATCATTAAGGTTGGAAAAGACCTCTAAGATCATCCAGTCCAACCCTCAACCCAACACCACCATGCCTACTAAACCATGTCCCAAAGTGCCACATCTACATGTTTTTTGAACACCTCCAGGGATGGGGACTGCACCACCTCTCTGGGCAGCCTGTTCCAATGCTTGACTTCTTTCAGTGAAGAAGTTTTTCCTAATATCCAATCTAAACCTCCCCTGGCGCAACTTGAGGCCATTTCCTCTCGTCCATCACGCGTGCAAGTTTAATAGCTCACCTTCGTTCCTGCTGCTGTGCTCGGGATCGGTGCAGGAGAACATCTGACCTGTTTTGGCCCCTGGTTCAGCCATGGTCAAAGTGTCCAGGCAGTGGGGCGAGTCACACCGTGTTGGGAAACCTATGGGGACGTCCTTGTCCTCACAGCCCGCAGCAAATGTGGAGGGGTGCAAGGAACTGGCTCAAACAGGCTGTGTCAGTGGGTGGGAGAGCTTCAAGGGACAGGTCTCATGGACATGCTGGCCCGAGGGGACTTGTCTGCATCCAAGGCCAGGAGATGTCCAGGTGTGGTCTGAGCAACATCGGCCAGTTTGATGGTTCAACAAAGAGGCTGTGGGGTCTCACCCATTTCCTCTCCGTTCATGGTCTCTCACTGGATCTACAGCATGTCATGAAGCCGTAGGATGGCATCTTGTTGGTGGCTGGTATATGAAGCTGTTGAGATACATCCTAAAGAGACATCGAGGCCATTCTCATGGTGTGAGAGACGTCAGCAGACACTGAATGCAGCGCAGGATGGGTTTCTCCACACCATTCAGTTGTCACCCTGGATTGGTGCCTCTAGACCATCTCATGAAGATGCTGCTCCAGGAGGTTCACAGAGTGTCTCAGAGCCTCCGCGATAGACTCTTCTGGGATTACATCTCGTGGTAGCTGGAAAGCTTCCTGCAATACCTGTCCTAAATCTTCCAGGCTTTGCCCCAAGCTGATTGGTTCTTCTTGTCCTGCCATGGCCAGGGATCACCCTTTTCTTTGTAACAGCGCTCTCTTGCCTCGTCCTCCCCCTCGTACTTTCCATCTCATATTACATACCCTCCTTGCCATCCAGGATGCGATTAATGATAATTAATGACAATTAATGATAATCAAAGTAAACCAGGGCCTGGGCACAGCCTTGAGCATTGTCTGGGAGTGTCCAGACTCTTGCTGCTGGTGCGCTCCCCAGCATGGTGTTGGCCAGCGCCAACTTGGGCTTTGCCAAATGCCTGGGGACAACTGGGCCAGGGCAGTTCCAGCAGGTGGGTATGGACATGAGCTGGGCCAGGCCACTGGCCCCAGACCCTGGCCTGGGCTGTTCAATGATTTGGATGTAACCAGGTTGTCCTCACCAAAGAAAACACTGGAGCCACGGCAGAAAATGGCTGTTGGATGGGTAGGCAGGGAGGAACCTTCCTCCTCCATGATGTTCCTTGCAGAGCTCTTCAGGGTGGGCAAGGCAGAGCAGGTCCCACATGGAGGAGTCGCTCTCAGCAGCATCTCCTGCCCTCCCTCTGGGCATGAGGCCACAGGACTTGCTGCTGGGCGGCAGAGAAATCATTTCCACATCTTTCAGCTGTTTTTTCAGGTTCAGACAACCCATAATGGTTCACTGAAGAGCAGGGTCTTGTATCAGGGGCTTCTTGTATTTGGGAAGAAACTGTTCAGATGGGACCTGTTCTTGGAGGTGTTTGCCATGGGAGGTGTTTGCCCCTTCCCACCTCTGCTCCTGCTTCCAGGTCCCATAGGGCCACCTTCAAGCGTGGAGCTTCTGCCTTGCAATCAGCAAGCTCTGGTTGCGTCTCCAAGGTGGCGTGGACCGGCCTGGCCCGCTGTCTTCTCCACCCAGGGATCGCGTGGTCCTCGGGAAGGAAAACAAGGTGATGCCTTCATCTGGATTTTTGGTACTGCAGCCTTGAAAATGCTCCGCAGCTCAGGAGCCCTCTCTGGAAAACGAAAACTAAAACAAAGTGACTTTTGTGAGCGTGCTGTTGCCGAAGACGCAATAAAGAGGGAGACTGAGCAGCACGGGAGCAATTTACTGCCACAAATGGCTTTTCACTCCGAGTGAATTGGGAAGATATCCAAAGTTTGACCTCTGAAAATGAAATTATTAGCCTGGCATGGGAAAAAATGATCCAGAGCCTCCAGCTTTTAAGCCTCCTCCTTCCATCCATCCCCAGCTTGCTTTTAACCAAACATGCCGGCGCCTCTTGCCAAATACGCGGCATAGTGCTACTGAGATGCGGACAAGTGTCTGCTGCTGCCCAGTGCTGCCAGTCGGCTTTAATTTTACCAGCGGGCCCTTTGCAGACATGAATCAGGCTGCTTTCGAGGGCTGGACCCAAACCAGGGCTCCACTTGTGAAAGGCAAGTGATTAAATGTTTGAACAAAGCAGCCAACTGGCATGGGAGCCTGCAAGCTGAGCGGGGCCGCGTCACACGAAGGCAACTCGATTTCTTCACCCTCAGCGTAATTCATGAAGATGCTGCAAGCCGGGAAAAATGAAGTCATTTTCTCACCCTTTTGCAAAATGGTGATTTTTTTTTTTCTTTTTTCTTTTTTCCCCCCCCCCCTTTCTCCTGGGTTTCTGCAGTTTCCAGCCACGCACTCCCCCTTCTTGCGTGGTTTGCTGTAAGCTCGTGTCGTGCATGGCCAGGAATATGGGTTTGCTGACTTGTTAGAGGTTTGGAGCAAGCTGTGGGGATGGTGTAAAGACCTGAGTAGGGAAAAGCCTCCTGCCTGTCCCTCTGATGGCATCCACCCCAAAATTATTGGAAACCTCCACCTCTGCAGATGCAATGCTGGCCCCACACTGCTGTGCTTGGACTAGGCGGCCTGGACAGCTGGTGGCCACCTCCTTTGAAGGTGCAACTTGGAGAATCATGTGCTTGAAGCTGTTAACTCAATGAGGAGCTCAGGGCTGCTGGCAGACCCGTAGGGCTTGAGTTGGAAGGGACCCATAAGGGTCATCATAGACCTGTAAGACTGCTCTTCCTGATGGCCACAGGGTCCGGCCGTGGTAGAGCATCACTTAGGTTCATCCTGAGGATGGTCAGAAGCTGGAGGAGGGATGGCAGCCCACCACAGCGTATTCATATGAGTTTTGCCTCGTTGCTGGGAGAAACACTCGCATTAAGGAGGTGGCACCTCCAGCTTTGGCAAGGTGGGACAACGCCGGCCGGGCTCTCTAAACCACTGCTTTACCCCAGGTGTCGGAGCGGAGCATGGGATGGCTTTTAGCATCATTGGGGTGGTGAACACCACCGAGCTCATTTTGGGGACCCTCTGCTATTCATCGAGGAGTCCTTCCAGCAGCGTAGTGGGGTCAGCACCCATTAACTTGCCTGACTTCATGCGGCAGGTGGTGGGAGCTGGGCACCATGCCTCAGAAAACAGCCCTCTCCCCTCTCCCCGCATCCCCAGGGCACCGCAAGGTTTTAAAAGACCCATAAATGCTTCAGGGAGCATAAATGTCTCCGCTGCCTTCGAGCAACGTAATCGTCCAAACTACCTGAAATCCCCTCGATGACATAACCTTTGAAGTCACCTTCAGTTTTTAGTGGGGTTGTAAGCACTTAAACCACTAATAACACACGCGGGCAGACGTGTGCTTATTCATGAAAAAGCTTAAGCCCCGGCGGGTCCCTCCGGCTGGTCGGGGCTTGGGGACATGCCATGGGAGAGCAGGAGCAGGCGACGGGCTGTGGTGGGATTTACGGGGTCCAGGTTCCTGCAGGTCTGACCGGGGTTGGAGCTTGGTCCTGCAGGATGCTTTTTGATGTGAACATTAAGGATGACTGAATTGGGCTTTCTGGCCACATCCCGGTGTTTGTTGGTGGTGATTATGGCCATGGTTTGTCCCACAGGTCCTGCTGCAGGCTGGCCTCATCCTGCCAAAGGGTTGGTGCGTAAGCAAGGGCTTGGAGATGGAGGGGGCTGATAGGGATCTGCTAAAATCTGGGGAGAGGGTGGATCACCAAAGGGGATCTCCTTCACCAGTCATTCTGGGCACCATCTCATCTCTCTTGCTGTGCTGCGGCAAGGTTATACCCATCCCAGTGTAGGCAAGGCTGCATCATTTCTGGGACAGGCACCTCCAGTTCAGAAGCACGGCTGGAAACTGGCTCTTCTCGGGATGATAGGATCAGAGGAATAGAGAAATACACGGTTTTGTGCTTTTCGGGACAAAAAGTGAATGAGGTGGACTTGCTGTCCCCATGGACAGCCCCATAAAGGAAGAGCATGGTTCAACCCACTCCAGCCAGGCTAGTGCCACGTCGAGCCCGGTAAAGCCAAGGGGCTGAGCCTGGTGGGATGGGGCAAGCCAGCATGGTCCTTCTCCTGAGGGCTGATGCTTGGCTGTCTGTGTGCTGATAGCGCTTGTCCAGGGGTCCTTGAGAGAATGAGCTGAAGCTCTCAGGGGGAGCAAAAGGTTTTCCTTCAGAATGTGTTTCTACCCCAAAATGTCTGTCTTTTTCTTCTTTTTTTGGGTAACAGTGAAAATGTCTCCTAAATTCAGGCTCTCCTATCTCCCCCACCACTCCCAGCCTTTCTGGTCTCCCTGGGGGAAATTCTGTCCCTTAGTATCACCCTGAAATCACCTGTCCATCTTCCAACAAGCACTTCTACTGACCTAATTTAGAGTCAGAACTCAATTTTTGCCTCAAAAACACCCATTCTGTTCCTTGCTTGGAAAGGGATTCCAGCTTGCTCAGAGGAGTTGCCATTTGGTCAGGTGGGTCCCAGTCTAAAAAAACAAATCACGGCAAAAAAAAGGCTTTTGGGGAATGTATTCAGTCTGAGGTCTGGTGGATGGGATGTGGCCATCAGCTACTCATGGGGGACAGCATGAAGGCACTTGCTCTTCTCATCATGGATGGAGGAGAGCTCTCCAAAGGACCGTCCCTTTCTCTCACGTAGCTTCTCCTGGTTGACTTTCAGGGCCGGATATGTTCTGCGACTTCAACGGCAAGAAGTACAGCCCGGGCGAGAGCTGGCACCCCTACCTGGAGCCGCAGGGGCTGATGTACTGCATCCGCTGCAGCTGCTCCGAGGCACGTCCCCTGCGAGGTGCCGTGGGAGGTGGTGGGGATGCTGCTGCGTTGGGGCATCGCTTTGGCAACTTTTAAGCAGATCGGTTCTGTTGTCTAATTTGACCAGAGAAGCTCTTTCCAGTCCCGTAGGGATGTTGGATTCATCTCTTTCCTTTTGAAAAAGCCCCACGTCCCCCTGGGTGTGTTGGGTTGACCGTGTGAGGGAGCTGTCTCAGTAACATTGGTGGGCTGTGGGTGGAGGTGGCTCAGGGCTGCTGTGGGACCATGGGTGGTCTTTGATGATGAGAGATGAGACCATGAGCTGGCTGACAGCGGGGTCCGAGCCAGGGATGGAGACATCCTTGGCTGGGTGAGCTACACCAGCGCAATCTATCGTGATAATGGGGCCATCATCCAACATTTTCGTCCTCTTGCAGCGGTGAACATGGAGCTGAACAAACGGTCTTTCTCTCTCTCTCTCCCCAGAACGGCAACATCAGATGCTACCGGATCCAGTGCCCGGCTCTGCAATGCGCCAGCCCCGTCACCGACCCCCAGCAGTGCTGCCCGCGGTGTCTCGGTAGGTGGACATCCCACGGGGAGGTGGTGACAAGGTGGCCGTGGTCCCGCAGGGCGTACATCAACTGCAGTCGCGTGGATGCTCGTGCCTGGGGCAGCACAGCGATGCTGGGTCTGGTCCTGCTCACGGGGTCACGGCAGCAACGGCAGCTCGGGCAGCTCGCGTAGCTCGTGTTGCTTTTTCCCCCCCAAAATGTCATTTTGATGGAAAAGGGCTGTCTACCAGACCACTTTCTTCAACTCCCCCCATCCCAAGAAGCCTTGTAGGGACAAAATGTCAGTTCACAGTTCAGTGACAAACCAGAAGCTGGCACTTTATTCAGATCATTTGCCAGCAAAATGTGTTGGATACAGGAAAAAAAGTTTTTTTGAAGATTTTTAGCAAAATTCTTGAATTTTTCCCTCCCCTGGATGTGATGACCTCCAACATCAGATGGAGTCACATAAAAAGGGCTTCTCCCATGGGTAATTAGCTAAAAATTAAAAATACTTTTTTTTCTAATTTTTTTTTTTTCTAATTTCCCAAATCGTTGATGTTTTTTTACTAGCTTTTCCACCGCTCTGGCATAGGGGGTACAAGACCCCAGGAGGTCAGAGTTCCAGTTTTACCTTTGTGCTGAGCTCAGCGCGGTCAGGGCAGCCCCATTCTCCAAAAGCTTCTGGGCACAGAAATCCCCATGGGCCATGCAACGCCGCGGCCGCTTCTTTGTGATAACTGCGGTGTGCAAAGGTCTCCTTGTCCTTCTGGGTCGGGCTGGTGGGGAATCTGCTGAGCATCCGTGCTACATCAGGGCCAGGAAAGGGCTGGCTCTCATCCTGTTGCTTTCTCATCTTCTTTTCCAGAGCCACATTCCCCTTCTGGCCTCCGGGCACCCGTCAAGTCCTGCCAGTACAACGGGACGATCTACCAGCAAGGCGAGATGTTCACCACCAGCGAGCTCTTTCCCAGCCGCCAGCCGAACCAGTGTGTGCAGTGCAGCTGCTCCGTAAGCTACCTGCAAGCCCACGGGAGGCGGGGAGGGCTCGGGGTCTGCTTCTGCACCCCAGCAGTGTCCCACCAGGTCAAAAACCTCATGAGGACCATTGGCTGCTACCAGCCCGTGGTGGGACGGTTTATCGTCAGGATCAGGCTATCAGTGCAGGAGATTGATCTCCCTCTGAACTTCCTCTGAAATGGTGCTGGGTCCTCCCTGCCCAGTGACTAAGGACCACCGCACAGCTGGCTGCTTCCCCCTCTGCCCGGGTGTGTTATCTGGCCTTGACCCAGAGCAAGGTGTGCTGCAAATGTCCACTGGGCCCTGGGGTCGGAGCACAAAGCACTCGCCTGCACCTCCTCCCTGGTGGGAACAGCACAAACAAGCTGCTCCAAGGGTGAGTTATTCACTGGAGATCCCACGGGCCAGTTCTGGGTGGACCCCGCTGGGGCTCCTTGGGGTGGGCAGAGGGACAGCCCTGTCCCCGCTGAGCACGCCAACAAGCGCATTTGCCTGCTGCAAGGACCAGCGCTGTCCCCGCAGCATCCAGCTATCCCACCCGCCCCACTGGGGCGTCGTATGGCAGACGGCCGGCGGAGAGGACAACTGGGAGCCTTTGCCCATACGTGCTTGCTGCAAAGCAGGTGGGGTTTGTAGCCGGAGGACCTGGGAGAGCTCAGCGTGCCTGCAAGGCAACACGGGTGCCAGCTCTTGGGCTTCAGATGTTCTCGGCACATCGAGCCCAGTGTCGAGCTGGTGGCACTGAGCTGAGGTCCAGAAATGATTTGGTGGCTCCCAACCGCTGCTGGGTGCCTGGGTCTCTCGGTGCCTCCAGCAGCCAGCTCCTGCCCTGCATGGCTGGAGCTCAGCCCCAACGCAGCCGGCAGATGATGGCAGAGAGATGGGGGCGTTCGCAGCAGAGCCTGGCTGTCAGGGGAAGGCAATGGGCGGGTGCCTGGTGATCTTCATCCCCCTGGCTTGGATTTAAGTGGAAGCTGAACCCAGGGCTGAGACATGCTTGAGCACCAGGATGGCCGGGCTGCACCAGGAGCCAATTTCATTTGGAAACTCCTGCGTTGTGTTCACCAGCCCTCTGGGCCATCACGTGCGGAGCTGTGCCCTGGAAATGTGCGTGTGCTTTCCAGGATGTCTACAAAAAGCATTTGGAGGAAGCATCTGCCTTTCACACCGAGTTGCAATGACCTTTGCAGGACCATTGCGTGCCCATCTTCCTTGATGGTCCTGGTTGCCCTACCTGAGGGCTGCGACGACAGCCAGGGTGCTGTGTTGTGTGGTCCTCAGTGTGTATCCTCGTGATGGATTGCCCATCCACCATCCGTTGCCAGCACCGGAGGGATGTTCCTTCTCCGTGAGCCTGCAGCAATGCCCTGAGACAGGGCTTGGCTCCCGTCTGCCCAGCCCTCTCCCACAGGTTGGCATCCTGCTAAAAACTGTCAAAAAACGAGTCCTGACGCTTTGCTCGGGAGACGCGAGGCAGCCTGGCCAGCGGCGATGGGGAAGGTGTGTGGAGCGTGGGGCCATGCGTGCCAGGAACTGTGTGTTCCTGGAGATAAATGGAGCAGCTCCTCCTCCTCGAGAGGGAGCGAGGAAGGGGGATAGAAGGTGCCGACACTGGACTTGGATGCTGCAGGGAACTGCTTGCAGCGGCTACAGTCTCTGCCATAAAAAAGAAGAGGGTTGCGGACTTGGCTTTCACTGTCCATCGTACAGAGCCCTTGGATGGGACCAGGCTGCGCTGGTCTGTGCTTTGCTCGCAGCAAATAATTTGACTAAGCGTGGCCAGGAAAGAAAAAGGGGTGAGAGAGCCCAGACCACCTCCCCCTCATGCCAAGAGCATGCACACGGTGGTTACCATCAGCTGATGCTTGGTAGTAAAGTATCCGTGATACCAGGATAGCCGGTCTGAGCCTTCGGTGCTTGAGCACGCCTTGGAGCTAGGTGCCTTGGAGCTAGGTGGCAAGAGGGATAGCTTAGACATAGAAATTATATGGTTTTGAGGCTGGTTCCTCTCTGATGGACCCCAACCGAATGCCAGCCCACCAGGCTGGGGACAAACACCAAGAAGGAGCCCTCGAACCCGACTGTACGTGCTCACCTGGCCCTGCTTTCCCACCCCATCTGCCACCGTCCCCAGGAGCCTGCAGACCTGTGTGTCCTTCTCGGAGGCACTGGCTCTCGCTCAGGCTCTGTTTATTCATCAGGATAACGCCTTGGATACGAAGGGGAAAAATAAAAGGATGGCTGTGGAGCCTTGCAGTGGCAGGATCTCGCCGGGCTGTGTCTGATGTTGTCAGCTGCTAGAACAGCTGCGTGAACAGCTGGTCTAAACCTCTTTGAAAACCACCCTGAGACCAGAGCCTCCAGGATAAATCCTGCTTTTTATGACATTTGCTCTTTCCCGCCCGAGGCAGGTCTCCGCCGTGAGCCGCCGGTCAGAAGGAGAAAGAAGGAAGAGGCTCCATGGCCAAACCCTGCTCCCTGCAGGTCTGGACCCCATGGAGGTCCCTGAAGCGGAGAGCAGGGTTTGGTCTGCAGCGACCTCCGCCAGATCCTCTCATTTACCAAACTTTCTTCCTCCTCTTCACATCCCCTGCACACCGGCTTGGCTTCCTGATGGTAGAAGAAGCTGCCGTGGTTTGGTTTTCCAAGGAAATCCTTGGTTAACCTCTTGGTTTCGGTTGACTGAGAGCTTAGGGATACCCCAGAGAAAATTGCTGCATGGAGAAGAGGACCTTGCTGTTGAGGTCTGGCTGCTGCTGGGCTGCTGAACATCCTTCTCTACCCTTCTCCAAGCAGCAAAAACATCTCCGTGCAGCAAATGGGTGCAAATCCATTGACTGAAGTGGGACTGCGATGCACTAAGGTCAAGACTGGCCTTGGCCCGTGGTTTTCAGCCTGAATCACTACAGCAATGATGTTTTCCAAATTAGCTACCAAGCCAGTGGAAGAAGGTCTACACCTGAACATCCACAGCTCTCGATCCAATGTCTTTGTGTGCTTGACTCCGGTGTTATCCAATAACCCAACACAGAGGGAGGGCAGAGCTGCGGTGTGGGCCTAGGTCTGGGTTCAGCATCACGCTTCCCCTTTCCCCCTCTCTCCTCTGGGTCCTTGTCATGGGAGATGTCAGAGAAAAGGTTTGTGTTGAATTGGTGGGTGTTAAGCAGAGTTCACAGGTGTGTGTGGTGGCTGTTTCAGACCCGGTAGCGCTAACGATGCCTGAGAACAAGGCACTGCCTCCCTCTTTTTGGGGAAGACCACTCCACTCGTGAGCGTGTGGACTGGCAATCGGTGAACCAGCCATGCTAGGAGAGGACACCACCCACCATGCTATCCCCTGCAGGATGGAGAGCGCGGCAGGGACAGATTTTCAGCTTTCATCAGTTGCTAGATGATTGGTGATATTTGAGGATGGACTATTGGGGTGCTCATGATTTATGCTGGATCTGCGATGTGCAGTGCCGGCACCCCAACAC
Organism: Balaeniceps rex; assembly: GCA_013401315.1. Lineage (NCBI taxonomy): Eukaryota > Metazoa > Chordata > Aves > Pelecaniformes > Balaenicipitidae > Balaeniceps > Balaeniceps rex. The sequence continues at coordinate 35,107 of VYZW01045737.1, forward strand.
GCAGGACATACAGCCCTGTCCGGAGCTTGGTAATGCTGACAATGCTTTTTTTATCTCCTGCCCTCCTAGGAAGGCCAGATTTACTGCGGCTTGGTGACCTGCCCGGAGCTGTTGTGCTCCTCTCCCCTAACCGTGCCGGATTCCTGCTGCCAGGTCTGCAAAGGTAATGAGGGGCCCAGGAGCTGCTCCTGAGCGAGGGCTGGGAGACATAGAATCACAGAATCGTTTGGTTGGAAAAGACCTTTAAGATCATCGAGTCCAACCGTACCTGTCCACCACTAAACCATGTCCCTAAGCGCCTCGTCTGCCCGGCTTTTAAATACCTCCAGGGATGAATGTTACCACCAGCTGGCAGGAGCCATTTGAAACCACTTCAGCAGGATTTTGGAAGCCTGTATTGTAAATCAAGCCTCTCGCTCTGTCTGGGTCCCACCAGAAAACAAAAGATAAGGGCTCAGGTTTTTTCTTGCATGCTTCCCCTCCCACCCCTAGTTGTGTCCTACCTCCCTGCAGCCCATACGCTGGCTAGGGCTGAGCTCTTTGCCCTGCCACTGGTGTGTCATGCAAGAGATGTGACTTGCATGGAGGGCAAAGTCCTCCAGACCACTCAGTCACCAGGATGGAGATGGTTGTATGGACCACGTAAAGATGCTGCATGCTGTTGTTGCTCCAGGGAACTTTTCGGGACAGCCAGGGAACCACCCCCCCCCACTTTCACCCCAGTACAGCATGGCTGAGTTTCCCACAGCTCTCTGTGGGGGAGAAACTCTTGAATTTGCTGCTGTTTCCCCTGACTCACACCTGGGGGGGTGAGGAGAAGTCAAGCTCCATGTCTCCAGATGAGACAGACTCAAGAGCAAATGGGCAGGTTCGCACCTTGCTGACAATGAAGTTACAGCATAAAATGAGTCTTTAATATGAGAAATATTTATGAAGCTGGAAGGCCACGGTGGTCTCCTGGCCATGGCCACATAATGACCTCCTCCAGGTGCCTCCTCCAAACTCTCCCCTTCTGCAATTTGTCTTCCTCTCTCCTAGTTTTCTTTGGTGCAGTTGGGGCATGTCATTGACTCAGTGAGAAATGACTTTGGATTTCTTTTTAATGCCAGATCATCCCCATCACCTCATACTCTACCTCTGGGGTGTTTTCATGCCACCTAACTTCAGAATCTACAGGCCATCTCTGTCTCGGAGCTGAGCTCTTGCTAATAGTCAGTGGGGAGCAAATCCTCATTCAGCCCTGCAGCATTTCACAGGACAATGTTTTTTTCTTGCAGATGGCTCATACGAGAAGTCCACGGAAGAGGAACCCCTGCAGTTAAACAGAGGTGTTGTACGTGACGTTTGCATTTTAAAACTCAGGTTATTGCTTCTAGCACAGCCCCATTAAGCAGCTCAAAGAAAGCCATTTACCCTTGGCCATAGTCTTCTAAAAAGAAATGACCCACAGCAGCTCTAGGAGGGCAATCGGTTCCTCGGACAGCAGAACCACAGACACCTGGTTTGTAGATGAATCGTGTCTGGGAGTTGACTTTAGGTGAGGGCTATCAGCATAGGCTGAGACCTCAGACCACCAGGCAAAGACTTTTGTCTTCTTCTGAAGCATCTCTGATGTCTTTGGAAGAGCAAAAGACCTGCAGGAACTGGAAATCTTGGGCACTTCTCCTCCTTGTTGGCCAACCTGGCTGAGTTGTCCAATAGGTTAAAACAGCTGAGGAACACGGACAGAGCAGACGCAGAGGTGACTGACAGCTAGATGTGACCCTTACCCATAGAATCAGATGGCCCAAACCTCTTTTTGGGGCTTTTGCTTCAGGAGATGGTCTCTTCTCTCCACCCTGGGCTCAAAGGTGTCCTGCCTCCCAGTCGTAGCTCCCACGGAGCAGCCAGCGCTGGAGCTGGCCACCAGCGTGCTTTCCCCAGGCTGTTTTTATCGGCAGCCCCAGCAAGGAAAAAGTGACTCCTTGGCTGCCGAGGGTTCATTCACGGTGACATTTCAGAGCTGGGCGGCCCATGCCAGGTCTGTGGGATTAGGTCACTTACAGCTCCTGACCCTGCCCTTTTCCATACTGCTGGGTGAAACACCAGCGTCACACCTCCACCACCTATAAAACGTCCAAAATAGACACAAGGGGACCCTTTGTGCTGCATGTCTTGTCCCAGCGGTTTGCTCTTGGAAGCCCGGGATGTTCCTGAGGTTTCGGTCCTGCTGGCTGGCAGCCCCACACCAACCCTCCTGGTGCCAGCCAGGTGAGAGGGCAGGATACGGCCCGTCCTTACCTCTCTGATCCTGGTTGGGTTGCACGGATGCCGGTCCTCAGTTTCCCAGCAGGCATCTAGGAAAGACCAGCCCATTTCCCTGCCTGTGTTAGTGATGTAAGACCTCACCTGAGGGCGCTGGGTTGAGCGTGGGACAAGAAGGGTGCTGCCCCAATGAGGGTGACCCACTTGCAGCATAGGGCGGACATCAGTGGGGGGCATTGACACAAACTGCTCAGCACCCCTTAGGCGGTGGCAGGCACTGAGATGGCTCCCGGGTCGCTGCTCATCCCTGTGGTTTCTGGACCTTCCACTCCTGATGGAAGGTGTGCATGGCTTTTTCCAGCATGCTTTGGAGGGAGGACAACCCAACTGCCTGGGTCTGAGTCCCCTTCTTGTCTCTGACTCCTCACAGAGGCACTCACAAGACCAGTGCTCGGGGGAAGCGATGGGCAGGAAGCCACCCGGAGCCACCGCATCCACTGTTCTCAGTTCTTCCCTGGAGTTCATTCCCAGGAACTTCAAACCCAAGGGAGGAGGTGGCACCACTGTGAAGATCGTCCTGAAAGAGAAGCACAAGAAAGGTAAGGGACAGAGGGGCCAGGCAGTCTGTGTGTGGCCTAAGGTGACTTCTCCAGGACTTTGAATTCTCCAGGGAGTCTGTTTCAGCAGCAGCTTTCCTCCACCAAGTCCCACCTCCCTCTCCTCCACAGCCAGCCTCACCCAGCTATCTCAGCCCTGGTGGCCCACAGCCCCTTGGCTGCATGAATCAAAAAGGGTTGGAAGAAGATTGGTCCTTGGGGTGTTTTGGAGATCTGGGACCTGGGAAGGGAGGTGCTGAGCTGGAAGGCTCCACGTGGTCCTTCCAGGACAGTGCCGCAGAAGGACAGGGTCTTCCTCCTTGCACCTACCCACCACGTGCTGGGTCTGTCCCAGTGCTGTGGTCTTCCTCCTGGAGGAGAGAGTTGAAAAGTGAGATGAGGAGGCAACCCCATGGAGCCAAAGGGGAAAAGACAGGTCCCTTCTCCTCTTGGGGACTCTCCCACCACTGTGTCTCCAGAAGGGCTCTTTCCACTCCTTGGTGATGAAGCCCTGGAGGAAATTTTGGGACCTCCAAAAATTTTCATGGAGGAGTCAGCAGGTGGCACTCTTCACTGTGCTTCATGCCTGTGACAGCCTCGGAGAGACCCTGGGCTTGCAGAGGCTTGGAGGCAGGTGAGGTCCTGCCCACGCTTGCCACTCACCCCCACCAGGGTGGTTGACACCAGCAGCCTCCACCTCCTGGAGCTGGTCCCCCTGCCCCATGGCACCTCCTGGGTGGGATGGCTGCAATATCCCTGTGTCTGCTGTTGCCAGAAGACCATGTTCCTCAAGACAGCAGGGCCACCCATTTGCGAGGTGGTGAAGTGTGTTGAGCTCCACCAAGCTTTGGGCGTACAAAAAGGAGGAGGATTTATTTCCACCAGCAACTCTTTCCTCTCTCTCCTCCAGCTTGTGTTTACAACGGAAAGACCTACTCCCACGGGGAAGTGTGGCACCCCGTCTTCCGGCTCTACGGCCTCCTGCCCTGCATCCTCTGCACTTGCAGGGACGGTGTCCAGGACTGCCAGAAGATCACATGCCCCAAGGAGTATCCTTGTGACTCTCCAGAGAAAGTAGATGGGAAATGCTGTAAAATATGTCCAGGTAGGTGGGATCCCACCCGCTCCTGCAGCTGCCTTCCGGTTCCTTCCTTTAGCCTCGGTTTAAAGCCCCGGGCAGACAGATGTCACGTCGCTGGTGACATCACACCAGATGAGTTCAGCAGGGCAAGCACTGATGTAAGGTTGGCTTGTCTTGGAGGGCAGCGGGACTGACCCAAGGTGAGGAAGCTGCGCCGATCCCAAAAGGTTGCATGTGTTGAGTGGGTGTAGTCTGGAGAAAAGATGCCCAAGGATGGACATGCTAAGAGTCTTCAGACAGGTAGAAGATGCTTTCTGGGGAGAGGGCACTGCCTGTTCTCCAGACCACCAGCTGGGACAAGAAGTCGTAGGGTTAAATTGTAGGTTTGCAATTAGGAGGACACTTTACGAGTGTGGGGTTATCTGTGGCACTCATGGTTTGGTCTGAATTTGAGTCGAGGTCCCTGTCCCTGGAAGGAGAGAGTTAGGCACGCAACTATTGGTGTGGGCCAGGTAGAATTGGGCTGGTGCTGGTGCTGGGACATGGTGGAGAGGACACCTTTTTTTTTTCATGTTCAATGCATTTTGGGTCTCAGTTGCTTCTTGGTCTTTGGAAAGCTGTTTACCTTAAACCACAGACCTGGCAAAGATGCGGCCGGGCATGAGATCTTCTCCTGTTCCCACCGGAGAATGTTTTCTAGGATATACATCTCTGTACTATCATTCAGCAGTAGATGTTTAGATGGTGGACCACCCACTGCTTCCCTAGAGAGACTAAAGATACCTGAGTCTCTTTGAGCCTGACTGCGGATGCAGCAATTGCTGTGTGATCTCCTCTGATGTGCGTCTTCGAGCTGGTTTCGTGGAGGGGTCTCACCAGGGAGGACAAGCAAGGGGCATTGCCACGTTTAAGAACGGGGGCAAACAGGCTGCAAAATAATTTCATCTGTCATTTTCAAGGTTTTCCAGCCTCTGAGCAGGGAGGTTCTGGGATGGCCTCCCCGGGGGAGCGAAGGGCAGAAGCTCAGCTTGTTTTAATAAGGTTTCTGATATGTTTATGAGCAGGATTTATGACGTGGTGCCTGGTGGGAACGGGATGTGATGACTGAGCAGCCCTTCCAGTCTTGCATTCCCATTATAGCAGGTCTTTATGGTTTAAAGTCTACAACTTTCTCTGCTGGGATCGCTTGTCTGCTGTTCAGTCTTCATTTATTTCCAGTTAAACACTCTGACCCAGCCAAAATTATTTTCTGCTTGCTTTCCAGTACTCACAGATAGCGATCACACACACACACACATCGCTCAGCCAAGTTACATGCTTGTTCTCTGTTTCACTGCACGGAGGTTTCGCCCATCTTCTTTTTCCAGGCGGTTTCCATGACTGTCCTCCTCTTCCTCTTTGTACCCAGTAGCTTGGAGGGAAACACTGAGCGATTTCTGTTTGCAAAAGGGATCCTGATCGGAGGGGAATTGCCACGATGCATTGGTCGGATGGGGAAACCATCGCGGCTGCTGGGGGCAGAGCTAGCAGCCGGGACCCCTGGGTCCCTGCTCCTCCTCCCCAACGCTGTTGGCCATCGAGTGTCTCCAGCGTGAAGCTCCGAGGTTGTTAAATACCTGTTGTGCCTGCGAGGACGTGTGGTTCCTTCCCTGTCGTGAAGGTAGGGCTGCCTCGATCGATGCAAAGAGCAGCCCTGGAGTGGGTGAAGTTTAATGGTCTGGGATGAAGGTTTTCCTGCACCTGGACCCCGCGGTGGCAGGGTGAGGGTGGTGGGCTGTGGTTGTCCCCCCTTTGTGTCACGCTGAGCCTGCAGAGCTGAGCGCTTGTCTTCCCGTTGCTGAAAAAGCCTGGCTTTGCAGCCCTTTAAACTGGGGTTTCCATCCCCTCTCCGAGAAGAGTAGCTCAGGACTGCCCCAGAAAGCACAGGGGAGAGCAGGATCAGGCCTAAAATAACTGTTCTACTAAAATAAACCCCATGCGTCTATTTATAGCCAAACTTTCTTTCGAGTAGTGTAAAAAGCTTCAGCATCCAAAATGACGGAGAGAACAAGGCTAAATTCAGCAGAGCTGGGCTCCTCTGTGTTCCAAGGACCACAACCAAAGGCAATAAATCTCCTTCCAAAACCATGGGGGATTCTTAATTACTCCAGATACATACAAAAATTAAAAAATTAGCAGCTCTCCTTTACCAAGGACGTCAAAGAAGTCACGTAGGGTCCCGCCGGTGCCCCTGGTGTGGGTCTCCCCACCGTTGCACCCCATGCGGGGAGGGGGCTGGGGCTGGGGCTGAGCCCACCCGCGGGGCTGAGCCGGGCGTGCTGCCCAGGCAGCCCAGCCACGGCACTGGCTCCCGTGCCGCGGGCTCATCCCTTCGCTTCGCTGACGTTGCTCCTTCGGGAAGGCAACGGGAGCGAGATGGGAAACGGGGAATCCAGCCTGGGCTTTGCAGTGATGATGGCACCAAGGTCCCTGCAGCGGGTATGGGGGATCCAGGTGGAGAAAATCCCGTTTCCCCATCCCCGCTGGCATAGAGGCTGCCCGAATCAAGAGGAATGGAAAATATGGGGATGAGCAGGTCCACAGATCCTTTGTCAACATCTCCATTTGCTGCTGATCTCAGCGCTGGGGATGGGACCCTGGGAGCCAAGGTCCCGTTCAGAGATGCGGCTGCACCACATGGCATCAAACCCAATGAGATGCCTTTTCCTTGACTTGGGTGCTGAGATTGCTCCTCCAAGCTCACTCCTGCTCCTGTTTAATGAACTCTGTCCTTGTTTTTGCCCAGAAACCAGAGTCAAACCCACCGATGAAATAGTCACCGTCCGGTGTGGCAAGAACCCCAACCGTGTCCTGGTGTACATGTTCGTGCCGCCGAGCTCGGAGACCTCCAAGGAGGTCCTCAGGACGATCGCGATCGAAAAGGAGCCGGCAGAAGAGGTGGAAATCTACAACTGGAAGCTGATTAAAGGTGAGTAGCATAACAAAACCAGCCAGCAAGGGAGGAGGTGTGTGTGGAAACCTGGTGCTTTCCAAGCTTTGTTCCATTTTTCAGGCGTGGTGCTCCAGACCTTGTGTAGCGAGTTGAAACCTGCTGACAGCAGGTTGGCTTTTCTAACTCCCCCACTTTCGCACCCTTTTGCTGCAGTTGCAGGCAGACCAGAGGCTGGAAACCACTTTTGGCCCCAGTGTACCCCACCACGAGCTGCAACACCATTCAGAGGCACAGCAATGTGGGCAAACAAGGCAAGGGCTGTGGGGCTGCTCCTCCAAACCTGCCCGCTTCCATGCCAAACGCACATGGAAAACAAACCAAAAAATTGTTCTGGTCATTCCATATTTTTGGTTTTACTCATTTTTTTTCCCCCCAGTCCACCCATCACTGGGAGCAAAGCTTGCAGAGCTGCTGCGAAGGTGCACGCAGCGGGGATGGATTGCCCCCAGCCCACTTTTTGGACAGGTGGATTTAGATGCTCCTGTTGGTGTGTCCTCCAGAGGTCAAAGCACAGCAAATACACTGTCAAATGACACCAATCTCTTGCTCTGTCCCTGTACCTTTAGCTTTGCAACACTCTTATGGACCAGAGGAGCTTATCTCTACCAGAGACGCTCGGTCCAGTAGATATTTGTGTTTTGTTTCTCTTGGGCCCAGGAAAGCATCGCAGTGCCCCAACCCTGAGTCTCCATTGGCCATACTGTACCCCTTGCAAAAACTTGTGCCTTGAGCACTTGAGGTTGGTCGCACCTTACTGACAGAGACAGCGACGCTCAGCCCGTGTAGCTGGGTGTCTTCTAGACATCTGTAGACAGATATTCTGGTCTCTTGGGTGTGTTCGTGTCTCATCTCTGTCCCTAAGGAGACCTCATCCCTCCTGGGGATGGCTCTTCCCAGCCGCCGAGGGTGGGCACACTTGGATAGTAGCCGGAGAAATTAACTCCAGAGATGGAGCCCTGACTACCACCATGTTTCCACCCTCCCCCTGCCATCCTCCGTCCTCCACGGTGCCCCTCTCCCCATCCTCCCCCCCGCCTCGGCAAAGCCTCCTTCACAATGGCACCTTGTAGCTGGAGGACAGCTCTGAGCCTGCACTGTCTGGGCCCCACCGTTTCCTCTCCTCGCTCCTTGGCAGAGGTCGCCACCCAAACCTTCTCGCCACCTTCTGAGGCCAAGAGCTTCGCGTCTGCACGGAGCTCCCGAGCCCTGCCAGCCAAGGACAGGGGAGGCCCTTGTCCCCGAGGCCAACACAGCTCTTTTGCTTGGCAGAGTGAAGTGTTACTATTGGGAAAGAGCATGAGCTCAGTCACATATGGATTCCACCTCTCCATGGTCCATCACTGTACCAACAGAGCAGCATGTGTGGAGAAAAGAGGCTGCAAGTCACGCCTGGAGTCTGTCCATCTGCCTTTGTATGGGCTTACGATACCTACGTGGCCTCATCTATTTCTGTGCCGGGACGTTTCCTCCATGAGGCAGGAGGAGAAACCGGTGCCAACACCCAGACAAAAGCTTTACCCAGCTTGCTGGTGGTGCATGACCAGCCCCCAGATGAGTGGCAGTGGGGGCTTCCCCATTTTTTTAGGGGTCTGAACACCTCAGGAGTTTTGAAAGGTGACTTTCTGATATTTTAGAGGAGGAATTATCATGGGGAGTGAGGACAGCAAAGGAACAGGCAGGACCAGAGAGGGACCAGCACGGTTTGGAGGCTCTGTCGTTGACTCCTGCCCTTCACCCTGCCTCGCTGGAGGCCTGCGCTGTACTCAGAGGTGTGGTCCCCCCATGGACCTCTTTCCCACATTCACCCTGCCAGGCTGTTGATTAGACATTGATGAAAATATGCCTTTCTACCCTGAAAACCTGCAGCTCTGGGACCTTCAGCAATCCCCAGTGTTTCACCATGCTGGTATACTCTTGCTCCTGGGCTGGAGGAGACCTGCGGGGTCTGGACCAGCCATCCCCACGCTCTTCTGGTATGTGCTTGAAGATCTCCTGCCACGGAGACTCTATGGCCCATCTAATCCCTTCCAGAGCCACAAACCCCTTCCTAAGGGAAGACTTCTCCCAATGTGCAGCTTCCCGGCAGCTCGAGCTCATGCGTTCTCATCCTCTCCACCGCAGGTGTGAAGAGCAGACTCCTTTCCCCTGAAGATGCCATCAGCTCCTGCCTCTGTCCTCTCTTACACAGTTTAAGCAGTTGAGTTTTTTCAGTCTTTCCTTGATGTTAGAAATCTCTGGTCCTTTGGTCCTTCCCATAGCTCTGCTCTGGACTCTCTCTGGGTCTTTCTTGAAGTACAGAGCCCAAAACGGAGTGTGGAGCTCTGGTCAAAGGTTGTGTCCTGCTGGGACGGGTCTCATACACCCACGTGCACCCATGCTCCCGTCTCCATCTGCCCGCCGAGGCTTTGTTTTGCAGATGATTTAGCAAGTCCTGAGACCAGTTTCTTGAATCAGACTCTCTTCGCTCCCCAGCCCAGCGTGAAGTATCACCTTTAAAGAGTCATGTTGGTTCCCCACGTAGTCAGCAGAGAGAAGTGGTTATGGTATGTCCTGTCCATGCATTTTAGGATGGGTAGAATGGCACTGTGGAAGAGCCTGGCTCTCCCTTGTCTCTCCAAAATTAGGAAAGATGGATTTCTCCCTCGGAGATGGGGCTGGTCCTTAACTCATTCCTTGTGGTCTACTGGACTCTGCTTGGTTTTTGGTCCTAGGGCAGTGGCTAAAGTGCAGAATCATAGAGTCATAGAATGCTTTGGGTGGGAAGGGACCTTTAGAGGCCATCCAGTCCAACCCCCTGCAGTGAGCAGGGACATCTTTAACCACATCAGGTTGCTCACAGCCCCGTCCAACCTGACCTGCAATGTTTCCAGGGATGGGGCCTCCACCACCTCTCTGGGCAACCTGTGCCAGTGCTTCACCACCCTCAGTGTAAAACATTTCTTCCTTCTATGCAGCCTAAATCTGCCCTCCTTTAGTTTAAACCCATCACCCCTTGTCCTGTCACCACAGGCCCTGCTAAAAAGTCTGTCCCCATCTTTCTTACAAGCCCCCTTTAAAGCACCAAGTAAGGTGGTAAGTGCCCAACAGCCCCACCACCTCCCTCCGTCTCATCCTAAACTTTGCAGAGAACGATCCTGCCTGTGGGACGGGATCTGCTCGCCGGGAAACGGCATCACCCTTTACCAGCTCCATCCCGTATTGCCCCTTCGGCAGACGGCAGGCGCAGCGGCTATTCTCATCTGCGCCGCCTCATGCTCTCCTTGTGCGTGCTAGAGCATCGTCCGCATTCCTCTGCTGCTCCCCAGCTCCTGGCATGTGTCAGAAATGACCGTCCTGGGGGGGCCAAAGGTCTCAGCCAGCTCTCCGAGGGCTCTTGGGTGAACATTATCTAGGTCGGTTGATTAAAAGATGTTTATCTCTTGTAGCTCTTGTTTAAAATATCCTCTTGGTTACTAATGTACTGGAAAGTGCTTCATCAGCCACGGGGACTATAAGCACACCCTCCTGCTCCTTTCTAAGTATAGACCAGAAGGATTTATTGAACACTTGTGCATTTCTTGCGTCATTAACAGTTTTTTTATCTCCATCCAGTATCTTCTTTTGTTACTGGTAGGACTTCTTTTCCTGACCCATTTAAAGGACTTATTAACAGTCCAAATATCCACATATTTCTTTGGGTGTCTTTGACTTCCTGTATTAATTTTCCACAGCCCATAACATCTTGTTTATATGGATTGCTAGCCGATTCCCATTCGTTACGTACTCTTTTATGTGTAATTGCTGCTGGGAATCGGGGAAAGTCTCTTAACCAAATAAGGGGGAACCACGTTACCTCTGACATCTGCCGGCAGCGAGATGCTGGATGCACGGGGAGCCTGGGTGAGAGGTGAGGAAGGATGTGCCAGGCATACTTGCCTGGTTTGTCACGCTTTTTGTAGATGAATATGAATATCGTAACCCCTAATCCTGCAGAAAGGTCGCTTCCGTTGCTAAATACAGGTCCTGGTTTTCTTGGGTCAAACGTCTGAGTCAGGCACCTCCACTAACAGGACGATGCTGGCTCGGACAGAAATATCAATCTCTGCTGAGGTCATTCGTGTTTTTTTTCTGTCCTGGAGGATTTTCAGGGCTGGGGGCAGAGGGATGGAAAACATTGGTCCCTGGCTGCTTCCAGGAAAAGGAAAGCATCCGAGGATGGAGGGGCTTCTGCGGTCAAGAGTGAGCGGAGAGGACGGGGATCCCAGGATCCCGTTGGTCTCACTTTATTTCTATTATGGTTTTGGGGGAGATCAGACCTCATCCAGTGCGAGGGGCTTTTCAGAGCAACAAAATCTTATTGCTTTCGCCTGCTTCGTGGTGTTGTCCCTGCCGTGTTCTGATTTAACGAGCAGTTACTGTTTTCAAATGAGATTTCTGCTGGTCCTTGGCCAGCACTGGATTCGCTCCCAAACTCCCACCAGGCTTCCTGCACCGAACCAGGACCCCGGGGCATCCAGTGCAGCCTGCGTCCCTTTTGCATCTCAGGAGGGGACAGAGAAGTGTGCCTCCAGACCCATCTGTGCCTTAAATCGAGCGTGGCAGCGTCCGATGCCCTCTGTTTCTCTCTGCAGGGATATTTCATCTGATACAGACCAAGAAGATCAGCAAACAGGAATTCAAGCAAGAAGCGCAGAACTTCAGGCTGATCACCAGGACGAACGAAGGTAGGGAGAAAAATCCCATTTCCCCACTCTCCCGGCAGATCCTGCCCCAAACAACCCGGTGTTTTGCTGCATAAATCCCGGCACAGCGTGTGGAGCGAACCACAGGGAGAAGGCTTGTGCAAACATAGCCGGGTCGGTGCTGACCTGTCTCCACACACATACGCAACGCTCCTGGTTAGCAGTCACATTTTCACTTTATGGTATCAGAAAGGGCAGCCAGCTTTCTAAAAGTGGATGCATGGTTGTGAAATCCAAAGGCTTTGTCTCTCCAAAGCCCATAAAACTGTTTGATTTTTATATCTAATCCATCTGGCGTTACGGGGAGGGGGAAATAAAAAAAAGATGCAAGGGATTTGAAAAAAATAAACTCTCGAAATATTTTTAAAAATCATGCTTAATGTTCTTGGATGTGCGTAAATGTTACAAAAAGCAGGAATGCCAGCGCACATGCCGAGAGTGCCTGTGTGGAGTGAAACCGCTGTGCTATTTCCCTCTGGCTGCCCCTTCGCCTGGGCCGGGTTAGGGTTTAATGGGTTAGGTTCGGACCGGAGCCATTCCCGTATCGTCCAGCACCCACGGGTCATCGGGTCAGCCGGCAACAGCGCTGCTGCCCAGTGCATACCAGCACACCCAGTGCCCCAGGGAGGGTGGAGATTTGTTTTCACCTCCAATCTGTTCAAGACAACATCTCTTGACCAAACCCTGGGGGATTTTCAAGTCCCTGCTCCCACGTTGAGTCTCACACCCTGACGGGGTCTCTGGCACGCGCCACCTTCTTCTTGCCTCAGTTTCCCCTGACAAATAACCCTGTTGTGAAACCATCCCTCTGCCGTTGCTGCAAGTTCTAGGAAAGCATTGGCCGGTGATTTCTTCACAACAGGAGATTAATTCAGCTAGAAAATATGCCCCCCCCGGGGGATGACGACATTAGGGCTGCATAATCCTTGCTGGGATTACAGGGGAAGCGACCACCTGGAGGGAAAAGCACCTCCAGCCACCTCCTGCAAGTACGGGGATGCTGGTGGTTTTGGGGGAGCAAGGAGAGGGATTGGGGAGCTTTGTGCTCATTTTTGGGGTGTTGCCCAGCTCCCACTGATTCACTTGCTTTGCGGGGAGTCTGCAGCTCACCGGTGAGGCTGGGGGGGCACCTAGGGGAGTTTCTTCTTCTGCAGCAGGATCTTCCCCGACCGTAGGTGGTTGCCATGCCCCGCACGAAGAGCCAAGGCTGGGGCAGCAGCAGAAAAATGAGTATAAATGGGGGGGGTTTGAGCAACCCACCCCAAAGAAATGGGGCTGACAGAAGGGAGGAGAGAAGCATACCTGCCCATGGCCCATGAAACGTGAATTTTGGCTTTCTGCTGATGGGTCGGAGGACAAGCAAAATGCCTCTCTGAGAGGCAGGGAGTCAGCCTGAATCCCAGACACCCGGGGAGGACATGGCCCTCACCGCTGACGTTAAAGCATCCTTTGAGGAGGCAGAGAGGGGGATTTATCCCTCTTTCAGACTGAGCTCCTTTTCTTTTAAGAGCGTGCGAGTGATTTCCAGGGAAAGCATTGGAAATGCCGTTGATTGCGCTGTTAATTGCATTGCAGGAGGTATACAGGGCCCCTCTTGACCTCAAATACTGTTTTAATTGCAAGATGGCAAAGCCTAGGACCAGATTACAGGGCTCTGGCCACGGCCAGCATTGCGGGCAGACCTCTCTCCCCACCTCTCTCCCAGCATGGTCCTCATGGGTCCTCCAGCGTGGAGGGTGCTACGTGTGGGGTAAATTTTCCTGCTCCAAGGGTTGTTGCTGATGAGTGTCCATCTCTGCTCATCCAGGTCACTGGAACATCTTCCGAGCCCAGACGTCAGAGCTGAGGATGACAGAGAGCCCAGAGAAAGAAACAAAGAACTTGTAAAGAAAAAAAAACTTCAACCTAGCTATTGATTTATCTACACACACAGACACGTACACACATACACATATATAAGAAAAAAAAGTTGCATTATTAAATAGACTGGCACAGCAATAAAGGATACACTAGCGTAAATGACAGAAATTCCAGCAAACGAACCAAACTGAACCGCATTGAAGCCACAGCCGTGGAGGTGCCTCTCTCCAGCGGGAGAGCGCAAGAGGCCGGCCGTCATCTCCTGCTGCCGAAGATGCTGGGTGTGTAGAAGGAGGAAGGAGAGATGGCGGAGATGTGAGACCTGGCGTGAGGTGGGATACGTCCCTGACACCCCGGCATTTCTGAAGAGCACCAGGAGCTAGCAGTAACGCAGGACAAGACCATGCTTTTTACCACCGCCGGCATAAAGATGACCTGCAAGGAGAGAAAAAATCATCCTTATTTCCTTTCTTGGAGCCGCTGTGATCTGCAAAGGCTTTCTTTGGCTGAATACCCCCCAAAGGGTGTTTCTTGAAAAATCTTGGGTCTTTTCTCCTCTGTTTCAGCTGGGAGGATTCTTTTACCTTCTTTGCAGGTCACTTGAAGATGTAGTTTTTGGGAGGACCCACCTGCTGACAGGGTCTGAGACCCCAAACGCTGCACTAAGGTCGCTACTAGGCATGTTATTATGCTATATATTTATATATATCCTACATAATATCTACTGGGCTGTATTCACAGGAGGGGCATCTCCCAAAGGGCAAAAAGGACCATTTCTGCAGCGCGGGGAGGAGGGTGTGCAGCAGCATCGCCCTCCCCTGTCTGGAAATAGCTTTGGGGGATTTTCAGGTTGTTTTGGTACATGTATTTATCCCTGGTTTCTTGTTTTATTCTGTTTTGATAAATCTATTTATTTGGAGATCCAGATCTGTCTGATAAATCTGATTAAAGCGTCTTCTTGATTCAGCCTCCTGTGCCGGCTCTCCTTTCCCCGTAGGGTCCGTGTAACGACTCGGGGGGGCCTCATTGGGACCCCCATCCCAGTGGGGTCTGATCCCCTTGCACTCACTCAGGCAACATCCTCAGGGTTGGGATGCAGGATTGGGGCATGCAGAGAGCATCCCATGGATGCTCTGCTCATCATCAGGGGATCATCCTGCCCCATTTGCTTATGGTCCAGAGCTGTTTTTGGGCTGGCGGTGGGCACGGGGGTCAGGCGAAGGCTGGGGGCAAACCCGGGCCAGGAAACAGGAGGTCCTGGTGTGCTGGACGGGCGCTCAAGCAAGCTGCTAAGTGAGTGCAGGTGCTCTCTCTTGGACAGGCAACCGCTCACGTGGAGCTATAAAGGATCAATACGAGCAGCTCCCACCCTGGGGACAGCTGTTCTCTCTCCGTCATGCTCCCAAAAAACCAGTGGGTGCTGCCATGCGCTCGGGATGTGGATGGAAACCAGGTCTGTGCCCGGCCAAAAGGCAGAGAAGCCAGCGAGCAAAGCGTCTGCAGCTCCAGCGGACCTGCAGCAAGGAGCAACCGGGGACAATCAGAGCAGCCGGTGGGCACCGACCTGGCACCGCTCACCGGAGCTGTGCGATGATGCAGGTGACAGGGCTGATCTGGTTAAATTTAGCCAGGAAAAAATCCCAGTGATGCTTTGGGCATTGGGGACATCCCCTGTGGCGTGGGGCAAAGGGACAGGGGTGAAGCCACCCCCTCGCCCCATGGCTGTGTGCATGACTGCGGCCGTGCCCCAGCGGGGAGGACGCTGCCGGTCCCCAGGCAGAGCCTGACCCCTCACTCGTCACCCTAATTAACTGGCTCTTGCGTGCTCTAATTGAAGTAGAGCTGAGGCCCAATTTACGCTCATTTACCAGAAGCGGCAGGCATTTGAAATGAAGCTGCTCGGTTGGGTTCCTAGGGGTGGCCTGGAGAAAACCAGCACAAACCCTGCACTGCCCAGCCCAGACGAGGTTTTCTGCAGGAATCACAGAATCATTTGGTTGGAGAAGACCTTTAAGATCATCCAGTCCAACCGTACCTGTCCACTACTAAACCATGTCCCTAAGCACCTCGTCTGCCCGGCTTTTAAATACCTCCAGGGATGGGGACTCCACCACTGCCCTGGGCAGCCTGTTCCAGTGCTTGACAACCCTCTCCATGAAGAAGTTTTTCCCAATATCCAATCTAAACCTCCCCTGGCACAACTTGAGGCCATTGCCTCTCGTCCTATCACTTGTTCCTTGGGAGAAGAGACCAACCCCCACCTCACTGCACCCTCCTCTCAGGCAGTTGTAGAGGGCGATGAGGTCTCCCCTCAGCCTCCTCTTCTCCAGGCTGAACAACCCCAGGTCCCTCAGCCGCTCCTCACAGCACTTGTGCTCCAGACCCTTCCCCAGCTTCGTTGCCCTTCTCTGGACACGCTCCAGCACCTCCATGTCCTTCTTGGAGTGAGGGGCCCAAACCTGAACACAGCACTCGAGGTGAGGCCTCACCAGTGCCCAGCACAGGGGCACCGTCACTGCCCTGCTCCTGCTGGCCATGCTATTCCTGATACAAGCCAGGATGCCGTTGGCCTTCTTGGCCACCTGGGCACACTGCTGGCTCATGTTCAGCCGGCTGTCGACCAACACCCCCAGGTCCCTCTCTGCCTAGCAGCTTTCCAGCCACTCATCCCCAAGCCTGCAGCGTTGCATGGGGTTGTTGTGGCCCAAGTGCAGTATCTGTAGGTTACTGAGCCCCGACACAAGCAGGAGACCTTTTGGGTGCAAATCAGCTGACTGCCATGCACACAGAGCTCCTCTACCATCTCCAGGAGGGTGGTGGATGGTGCCAGCTGCTCCACAGCCAGGAGAAACCCTTTGGTCAGCAGCGACAGAGGAACCTCCTGAGGTGAGGTCCCTGCTGTCCCTCACTGAGTAACCTCTACCCAGAGTGTGGTGCATTACATTTCTTCTAAAAAGCGTGTTTGAAGTACCCGCAGAGCTGCATCACCCCTGTCAGTGCTGCATCGCCCTGGACCCCTGGTTGAGCTTTGCCTTGGGCAGGGAGGTTTGGAGGTTAGCAGTGATATAGAAGAGGGAGGTTCTTTGGAGAGAGGTTTTGTGGAGATGCAAGGTTGAGATGAAGCAGCCCCATCCCAAGGACCTTCCCACCAAGAGATGATGCTGCTGCCTGGTCCCTTCCAAGGAAACATGGAGGACGTTGTGCTGGTTGCTGCACCAGTGCAGATGCTCCAGGATGGATTGGGTGTGCTCTCCTCCTGCTCCTGCCATTGTCCTTGCACTGAAGTTGGTCCCAGCACACAGGGTTTGGTGCTGAGCGTACCCACCACGAAAGGAATCATAGAATCATAGAATCACAGAATGCTTTGGGTGGGAAGGGACCTTTAGAGGCCATCCAGTCCAACCCCCTGCAGTGAGCAGGGACATCTTTAACCACATCAGGTTGCTCACAGCCCCGTCCAACCTGACCTGCAATGTTTCCAGGGATGGGGCCTCCACCACCTCTCTGGGCAACCCCTGCCAGTGCTTCACCACCCTCAGTGGAAAACATTTCTTCCTTCTACCCAGCCTAAATCTCCCCTCCTTTAGTTTAAACCCATCACCCCTTGTCCTGTCACCACAGGCCTTGCTAAAAAGCCTGTCCCCATCTTTCCTCGAGGCCCCCTTGAAGCACTGCAAGGCCGCACTAAGGTCTCCCCGGGGCCTTCTCTTCTCCAGGCTGAACAGCCCCAACTCTCTCAGCCTGGCCTCGGAGCAGAGGGGCTCCAGCCCTCGGAGCATTTTTGTGGCCTCCTCTGGACCCGCTCCAACAGCTCCATGTCCTTCTTGTGCTGAGGGCTCCAGAGCTGGACGCAGGGCTCCAGGTGAGGTCTCAGCAGAGCGGAGCAGAGGGGCAGAATCCCCTCCCTCGACCTGCTGGCCACGCTGCTGGGGATGCAGCCCAGGACAGGGTTGGCCTTCTGGGCTGCGAGCGCACACTGCTGGCTCATGTCCAGCTTTTCATCCCCCAGTACCCCCAAGTCCTTCTCCGCAGGGCTGCTCTCAATCCCCTCATCCCCCAGCCTGTATGGATATCGGGGGTTGCCCCGACCCAGGTGCAGGACCTTGCACTTGGCCTTGTTGAACCTCATGAGGTTCGCACAGGCCCACCTCTCCAGCCTGTCCAGGTCCCTTTGGATGACATCCCGTCCCTCAGGCGTGTCAACTGCCCCACTCAGCTTGGTGTCATCTGCAAACTTGCTGAGGGTGCACTCGATCTCGCTATGTCATTGATGAAGATATTAAACAGCACTGGTCCCAGTACGGACCCCTGAGGGACACCACTTGTTACCAGTCTCCATAGGAAGATGTGGAAGCCTCCAAAGATGCCATTTGCATGATGTGACTGTACCATCCTCCCATAACTTACTTTGTCTCCCAGACCCATTGCACCCCCAGGCCCTGGCTGCCTCCGAGCAGCATCTCATCTTCTCCGGTGTCAGCTTCTCCCCCGCCATCAGGCGTTACGCCAATGCCAGCTCTCTGTTGTTGCGAGTCAGGCTTTCTGCTGCCTTTTAATTATCCCTTTCCCGCAGCCCTGCTTTGGGACACTGTCATAAAAGGCACCCCATAAATTTTATATTGAACAGTAAAACATTTTTGCCTTGGCTGCTGTTCCCCTGCACTCGCCGCAGCAGCGCGGACCAAAGGGGCGAGCTCCAGTTAGGCAGGAGCCAAGCGCCGTATCTCGGCTGCCGTCTCCTGGCAGAGAAGACCGGGATGACATTGATTTTTTGCTGGTTTGGTTGGGGGAATAAACCTGGAGGCATCGCACCTTGCACTGGTCCTGGAGCAGCACTGGTGTCCGCTGTCCAAGGGACACAGCCACAGGTGGCCCGGCACCGGTTGTCTCCACCCAAGGAGACCCCAAAGCCTCCCCTCTGCCCTCTGCGGTGAGGCGGGAAGGGCTCTTACGCGTCTGAAGTGACCCCTGAGCAAACAGGGATATGAGGGGTGGGCTCAGCTCTCCCTTCAGATGGCAGAGGTGCAACCATGGGTTTCTCAGGGTGGTTCCTCACCCTTCCCCACCCATCCTTCCCCATCCATCCTTCCCTGTCCATTCTTCCCCATCCATCCATCCATCCATCCATCCTTTCCCATCCATCCATCCATCAATCCATCCTTCCCCATCCATCCATCCTTTCTCATCCATCCATCCATCAATCCATCCATCCTTCCCCATCCATCCATCCTTCCCCATCTGTCCATCCATCCTTCTCCATCGATCCATTCATCCATCCTTCCCCATCCATCCTTCCTCATCCATCCACCCATCCATCTTTCCCCATCCATCCTTCCTCATCCATCCTTCCTCATCCATCCATCCATCTATCTTTCCCCATCCACTCATCCATCCATCCTTCCTTCCTCATCCATCCTTCCCCATCCATCCATCCATCCATCCATCTCTCCCCATCCATCCATCTATCCATCCTTCCCCATCCATCCTTCGTCATCCATCCATCCACCCATCCATTCTTCCCCATCCATCCATCCATCCTTCCCCATCCATCCATCCATCCATCCATCCTTCCCCATCCATCCAACCATCCATCCTTCCCCACCCATCCTTCTCCATCCATCCATCCATCCACCCATCCATTCTTCCCCATCCATCCATCCATCTTTCCCCATCCATCCATCCATCCATCCATCCTTCCCCACCCATCCTTCCCCATCCATCCATCCATCCATCCTTCCCCACCCATCCTTCTCCATCCATCCATCCATCATTCCTTCCCCATCCATCCTTCTCCAGCCATAACCTTTTGGGCCCCCTGGCTTTTCCTTCCCTGCAGTGGTATGAGCAGGAGAAGACATCAGCTTTGCCTTGGTTTACCCTGAATGCTGACCTGTGTCAGAGACCTTCATTTCTCCCAGGACTGTAAAAAAACATCCCAGAGGAGCCGGGGACATGCACAGGGGCCACACGGGCTGGTGACCAACCTCCGCACGTGGCACTGCCTGGTGACGTGTGGCCGAGGAGGGGCAGAGGGACTTGCTGTGGGGCTGGACGGGGCTGCAAGCGGTGGGTGATCTCCTGCAGTCGTGTCAGTGATACGCCAGACCCGTCCGTCCCAGGAGCCTGCCCTAATGACCATACCTCCCCGCGGGGGACCTCTTAGAGGCTGCTTTCCCCGCGGGGGCGTCTCTGGGGATTAACCCTTTTAATTGGATCAGCAGCCACAGATCAGAAGCCAACATTTCGCGGTCGGTGGCATCGCCTCCCTCGCCCTGCTCCTCCTCCCTGCGTCCGTTTGCCTCCGCAGGAATCACCCCGTTTCCACCCCGAGCCGTGAAGACGGGGTTGATTTGGGGGCACCGTGGGACCTTTCATCTCTTGCAACACTGAGTTTGCCGGGCAGGGCTGGGATTTCTGCGGAGGGTTTGAGGGGGCTGCTCCCAGGGTCTGCAGGGAACCTCCCCTGGGGACATCCCACGTGTCTCACTGCCACCTCTGCTGCAGCCCTGACCACGTGGGCGCCCATCCCACCACGGCTGGAGGACCAGCAGGGGATGGGGTCCTTCCTGGCGTGTGCAGGGCTGCCATGCATAGAGCCAAGTGCCCATGACCCATCGCTGATGCTTGCGTTGGCTCCCCTTACCCCGAGGTAGCTCAGCACCTTCGTAGTCTTTCTTTACGGCTGAGCCACCTTCCTTACAGCTTCTTAAGAGGGTTTGCAGCCCAGTCATTGCCCAGTTGTGCTGGTTGTGGCTCATTTCTTATCTGCTCAAGGGTTGGGAACAAAAACTTTGCAATCCTGACTGTGTTGGCACATCTATGAGCAAGGAGAAACCTCAGCTTGCGGTTGTAGACATGGTTTGGGAAACGTGGAGCTCTCCGAGACCTCCCTGCACAGCCTGGCCGATGTCCTCCTGCTCTGGACCGCCTTCCCCATGTTTCTCTTGAATTAGCCACAGGGCATGAGAAGGACATTCAGCCAGCTCGGACCTTTGCTGGTGTGGATAAAACCTGTGAGTAGAAAGCCAGCACCCGTTGGTGGCACCACCGAGGTGGAGGAGCCGCATGGGTCTTGATGCCGTCACGTAGAGGTTGCCTTATGTCTTGAGAGCAAAAAAACCTCAAAGCAAACACCCAAATGCAGCTTGTATGACACCGAGGGCTTTGGGGTGTCAAACGCCCTGTCCAAAAGAACCTGGCATGGACCCAGACACCAGCCCTGGCCTGAGGCAGGAGGAGAGGGGGACATCAGCGTGCCCAGCCCTGCAAGGAGAAGGGCTCTTGTGTGAGGGCTGAGGTGGCATCGACGGGTTTTGCCACCCTGCCTGCATCTGCCTGGCCTCTGCCAGCATTTTGCATGTGGGTTAAATGCTGCTAATGTTGAGCACTGCTGGGCAGCTCCTCCATTTAACTCGTGGTGGGCTCCTCGGGGTATTTGCAGGTGCATCCATGCAATTGGACTACGGCAACATCTCCCCCATTGGAAGGGATTTGGCTCCATGGGGCAACAGCAACACACAGGGGTGTTTAATGCAGCATCCCTGGCTGGGGCAGTCGTCCCCTCACCCCAGTCCTTTCTCAACCCTCAGGGAGAAGAAGTCATGATCTAATTGCACGTTGCCGCTGCTTCTGCATGACCCGTATCTCCTGCCACATCTGCAGGACACATATCTCCTGCTGCTTCTTCTGCAAGACCCATATCTCCTGCTGCTTCTTCTATGGGACCCATATCTCCTGCTGCTTCTTCTGTGGGACCCATATCTCCTGCCAGCCCTCCTGCAATCCCTCTCTCCTCTTGCTGTGATCTGTTTTGCGTGCGATAAATCCGTCAGATATCCCATGGCTGGTGCAACCTGTGCTGAGACATCGTTGGTCTCTGCAGAGCGCATTTGGGCACTGGGTCCAGTTTGGGTCCCCAGTACCAGGCAGGCAGTGACAGGCTGGACCCAGCCCAGGCGGAAGACACGCTGAAAAAGTTTTCCACTTCAGGCTGATCAAATGCTGGAACAGGGACCAAGGGAAAGGGGGGGCATCTCCATCCTTGGAGAAACTCAGCCCTTGCCTGGACGCAGCCCTGAGCAACCTGATGTAACTTCAAAGCTATCCCTGCTTGGAGCCGGAGGTTGGACCAGGGACCTCCTGGGGTCCCATCCAACCTGAATTACCCTGTGGCTGTGTGCTCCGGGAGGGATGGCAAGTCACCATCAGAAATCTTGGCTCTACCTCTGGGGTCTTAGGTTTTTTTTACGTCAGAGCCATGCTATTTCATGCTCTATTATCAGGTTAGTCAAAACACTTCTCCAAACTATATGTCTATATAATTGCCAGCTACGCTCACTTCCTTGGCTCCTGCTGTTTTCCATTGCATCGGATTTTCAGTCATGCAAAATATCTACTTTCACCTTAATCTGCATGAAGCCCCCCTTCCCCGTGGGCAGCTCAGGAGAGAAGGGGAAGCCAACACCTCTCGGCTACGTCTGCTGGGCAAGATGGGAGAGCAGGGGCTGGTGACGCGCTGGGCTCAATTTGGGGTGTCGCTGCACCCTTAGGGCTCTGCCGTGGGGAAATTAAGTCACATAAAAGAAGGTTTTGCTGGGTTTTATGCTGCCTTGAAAGTCCTGTATGAAGCCCACGGCTCTGGAGATGGTTTGAATTTTTGGCTCGTAGATGAAGCATCTCCCAATGCACTGGGATGTTCTCATATCACCTTCCCCCAGCCAAGGGGGGTGGATTTCTCCCCAAAGGGATGGGATTTCTCTTAAAACAGTGCTTGTAGCTCTCCATAGAGACCCACGCACCGCGCCGGGCAAGCGTTTTCCCCGCATCCTCTCTCCCCCGCACATCCCTTTCTTTTTCAGCCATGAGAAATGGAGAAACCAGAGGATTGTCCGTGCTGCACAGCTCACAAGCTGTTCTCATGCCACCGTGGACCCGTCTCCTCTCCAGACTAAACAGTCCTAATATTTCCTGTCTCTTCTCACAATAAAATGTGTCTGTAATCACTCTTTTCCCCTGTTTCTGCACCTTTTTGGATGCCGGAGCAGCTCAGGATGTACCTAATCTGGCGGGTTGTCTGAGCTGCTGGGGAAACAAGATCACATTTCCCTGCCTCCAGCTTTGTCAAGGCTTGACACCCCCAAAACTGGGAAACAAAAAAAAAATCCTGCAGAGGAAAGCTTTGCCAGCAATTCAGGACTATCTGGACACTGGAAAAAGCCCCCGGCTGCCTGGAAAACGGGTGCCGAGAAAGGGGTGATGAGAAAAACAGGGAAATCCTCGGAGACTGTGGCTGGTGGAGCTGGAGCCGAAGGAGGGATGGGAGGTGGAGGAAACAAGATCGGCGCCGCACGACCGCAGCCTCGGGGACTCTTTCCTCCGGCGCGATGCTTGGCCTCTCTGCCCTGTACATGTTACGTGACCACCCCCAAACGTGGGGCTTCCAAAGGGGAGGTGGGAGAGACCGATGGTACAAAGGAGCTGGAGGAGCATCCCACGGTGCTCGTCGTCCTCCTGGCCTGTGGGATGCAGGAGAGTCGCCCACGCCGCCTCCGGCTGCCCTCGCCGGTGCGCCAGGGTGGTGTTTCTCACTCTCCTATTTTTTGCCCATGGGAGCACGCAGCCCCCGGCGGAGATCCCTGTTTGTACGGGCTGGATAAATCCAAAGGAAACTGCTCACGAGTCCTTCTCACCAGCATTGCCAAAAGACCATGATTCAGTGCTTTTTTTTGGGTAGAAATTAATTAGTTCAGGCCCATCACAATTATCTAACTCAATGAGCACAACAATAACCCACTGTTTAAAGGTTGTTCATGGCCATTTAGCACCATCTGGGTCGTCTGATCAGGGGCTTTGAAAACAGTTGAAAATGAAGTAAGAAGGATTGCTTGGCCCAGACGCCCCTTTTTGCCTCCCAGCTGCACAGACAATGAAAATAATCCTGATGGACACAGGGAGAGGGACTGCGGAGCAAACATCACCCCGTATCTCGCCGTGCCCCTCTAAGCTGTGGGTCGGTGTCCCCGAATGGGAAGATGGTGGCCTTGGAGGGAGCAGGGGAGAAGAGCTTGGCCTTGTGATTAGATTAGATTTAGATTAGATTTAGATTAGATTTTAGGAAAAACTTCTTCACGGAGAGGGTTGTCAAGCATTGGAAGAGGCTGCTCAGGGCAGTGGTGGAGTCCCCATCCCTGGAGGGATTTAAAAGCTGGGCAGACGAGGTGCTTAGGGACATGGTTTAGTGGTGGACAGGTACGGTTGGACTCGATGATCTTAAAGGTCTTTTCCAACCAAATGATTCTATGGTTCTATGATTCTATGTGTCTAAATAGCAAAGAGCCCTGGACGTGCTCCTCTTAGGCTTTGGGGGTTGAGTTTGAGTGGGTGAAGCTTGAGCCACCCCCATGGAAAGGTTGGGGTCTGCAGAGGTCTCTGCTGGCGCTCAGGACTTGGTCCACGTTGGAGATTGGGCAGTTTCTTGTATGTGCTGGAAGATGGATTTGAGGGTTTGCCAAGTTGGGCTTCCCCCAAGCTGGGAAGGCAGCAGGGAGCACCGTTGGTTTTTAAGGGCGAGCGGTTGCTCACCGTGTCCAAACCTGCACCGAGAGGGGCTCAGAGCCTGCTGGAAGTTCAGGCCAGAGTCATGTATAGTCCATCTCCGGGTGGCCACCTGAGAAGTGTCTCCCCATGTCGTGTAAATTAGGAGATGCCACATCTGGTAGCCTATGTGCACCCTGCATGGCCTTCCATGCAGCCAACACCCAGGTCCCATGGTCTGTCCAGTAGCTGTCTTGGACCTCCCAATCCCACCAGTCCCAACTTGCAGCCCCCCAGTCTATCCAGTATCTGTCCCAGACTGACGGCTTCTTCAACACCCGGCTGTGACCTGTGGTCTGACTGTGTCGCTGGCACCCAGACCACCAAACACATGTGCACATACAGGAGAGACCCCCTCGACCAGGAAAACGGTTAAAAATGGAGCTTAATGAGGAAATAAAGTCTAATTAATGAGACAAACTGCGCTGACTGGGGACAAGCGCAGTGACCATCCACCTGCTCAGATGGAACTGGCCCATTTATCCCCTTATCGCTCTATTTTCACATGCTTGTTCCTCCCCAGACCACCTTCATCCCTCCCTTTGCCCACCGTTGGTCCATCCCCTCAACATTGTCTTCTACAGACCCCAAATGCTCTTCCCTTGGGGTTCCAGCACCTTCCCCCATCCTCATGCCTGGGCATGCATCCCTGGGGCACATCAACCCCTTCCTGCATCATGAGAGGAGCAGTGGTGGCACCATGGGCTTCTGTGTCCCCATCACCACCACGTTGCGCCAGCCACGTGAGATGCACTGTCCCCCATCTCCCCCAGGCTGGGGCGGGGTCTGGGTGTGGATGAGGTCTTGGGTAGGACCAACACGTGGATTTATAACCCTGTTTTTGCTGCAATCGCTGCTGTGCAACACGCTCGCTGTGCCCACGGGAGCTGGATGTCCGGCCATGCCCGGTGGAGGCTATGCTAAGCATGGACACCACCATGTCTTCTGCAGAGAGGACACACAGCTTTCTACACCCTGACACAGCCACAGGAGCACTGGTGTGGGGCGTATTTTCTTCCACGGGGCATCGTTGTGGCCACCACAAGTTGCACCAGGAGCTTTGCCAGCTGGATGCATCAACCTCCTCTCGTCAACGGGGCAATCACTTGCGTGACCGGACGGCAGCATGAGTCATGCCCAGATCTGCTCATACACCCATACATCTGCTCGGGATTGACTGGGCAGCCCTGAAATGTGGCTGTGTGACAGATTTTTGGTCTGGAGGCCCGGAGGGGTGGATTTTGGGTGGTCAGAGGAAGACAACTAACCTTCTCTGCCCTGGGAAGGTGCAGATCCCATCCGGGCTGGGGTGGTGAGGTTCAACCCATGGGCACCATGGCTTCTTATGATGGCCAAGAATATAGATGTGAGTTCAAAAGGGGACAGAGATAAAGTGATGGAAGGGGCTGCTGTGAAACGTGGCCATCCAGTGGCACGAGCTCTGCCCTTGCAGCACCGTTTCTCCCTGCAGGTCACGGGGGGAAGCCGAGGTGACCGGCTTGGGAGGGGACATTGCATTTGGGCATGCGTTTTGGCTGGATGACCCCACTGGCGGTGTCCCAGGTGACCCAGTGAGGCAGGTGACCCACACCTCAAGGGTCTTCCCAGGTCCCGAGCAGCAGGGCGAATGCCGCAGTGCGCGTTGGACACTAATCTGTGGTACGGCTGTCCCCACGGCTTCCTCTCCCCGTAGCACCGCATCTCACCACCTCACCCAGCAGCCCTGGGATGAGCTCGTTCTCCTCCACAGGGGGATGAACGATGTCATTCCCAACTCCTTGGCCTTCTTGCACCATGCTGGAGCTGCCCTGAAGCGCAAGAGAGCTCTTCTCCTTTGGGATGGAAAAAATTGTCTTTTAAGACAAAGAGTGACCCATGTCGGTGGGAGTCTTGCTCGCCCCAGGAGGGGGTGTCTCCATCTCCGAAACGGTGGCTGTGGTCCCTGTTTGGAAGAGAAAATGAGACCTTTTGTGGTGTTTGTGCTCAGCAATGGCTCTCCCGAGCACTGCTAGGGGTTGGAGCGGGCCGTGCTCTTGGCGTGGGGCTCCCACCAAGCAGTGCGATGGCTGCTGAGGACTGGGCGGGAAATGTTTTTCATCAATTGGTCCTGTGCTGCTATCCCATGCATCTTTCATTTTTTTTTTTGCACAGCATGAAGGCCTTCACCCGCATTTTAGGAAGGCTCTGATCCTGTTGCCCTCTAGGACTTTGTCTGGGACTGCTTGGAGAAAGCTGGACGCGTCACCATGGGCTTGCGTGCTGGCTCCTGCCAGGTGGGAGCCCATCGCTTGTTCCCAACCACAAGTCCAGCTTTCATCCCAGAGGAGGAAGGTCCTGAGAGCCCACTCCCACCGTTGGGAGCTCCTTCTTGCCTGTCTCCACATCTCTCCCACCCTGGGGTGCACAGCCACTGCTGCTGGAGACCCAGGGTGGTTATTCCCCTAGGGACAGCTGTGGTGAGATGGGTCGGGGATGCAGGAAGGACGAAACTCCAGGACAACCTCAGCAACGAGTCCTCCAACCTCCAGGTGTTTGTGCAAACAAAGGGAACTTCAAGATATTAAACCCCCAGGTCAGGAGAGGTATGGACAGGCAGGTCTCCAAGAAACCCATCTAGATGGGAAATGGAGGCAAGTATCCCCCACCGCCAACACCTACCACGTCAGTGTCCACCCAAACAGGCCGAATTTAGGTCTTTTTTTTTCCCCCTGCCTCTCTTTGTGGCTGGTTTTTGCTCGGTGCCAAGTGCTCCGGGCTGCACTTTGCGCCGGAAAAACCTGGTGAAGCAGAGTTTTGCTCACCGGTGGGCTGCCCGAGACAGCGGTTTGCAAGCAGGGTTTGGCAGGGGGCTGCAGAGGGACCCGCTGAGGTTCCTCCAAACCCCATCAGGCTTCCGGCTCCCGTTCCGTGGCAGGAGGATCAGTGCAAAATAATGAACGGAAACATTGATCCCCTTCCAGGCTGCTTTTAGCACGTCCCGAGAAATTACACAGGCACCGGCGCAGGCTCCTTCTCCTCGGTGGAGCGAGGGGATCTGGAGCCTGCTGGCGTAGAAGACGTGACATATTGTCCTTCCCCCCATGACCTTCCTTGGAAGTCAGGAAGACCCAGTTACGAAACGGGCGAAGGCTTTCGCTACGTGATGATAGCTGCATCGATATGTGATGCAGCTGTTGGCGGTTGCTACCTGGGCCAAGAGGTTTCCAGGGGAGAACTCCAAATTACTTTGCTGTCTTGCCGAGGTGGATTATTGGCGCTTGAAGCTGAAGCTGAAATCACCAAAGCCAACAAAAAAGGTCGGTTGGAGGGGGATATAATTTGGCTCTTCAGGTAAACGACCACCAGCCCGTGATAGGTACCCAAAATAACTAGAACAAACTCTCCAGACAGCGTCGATCCACTAATAAGTAAGAGATTGCATGACCGGCATTGGATTTCCAGATCAGCCTCGCCAACCACTGGCCCAAGATGACCAAATCCCCAAAGGCATTTGGGTGCCTCTTGCCCTTGAACCTGCCCTGCAGATCTGAGCAGCTCCGGTTAAACTCAGGGCACGCTGGAATCAGAGGGAGCTTTGTCCTTCACGTTGGCATGGCTGGAGGATGGCATGGACCCTAACCCTAACCCTAACCCTAACCCAACCCTAACCCTAAGCATCCCAAAGGATTTTGAGGGAGGTTTTGCCTTTGAAATGACAATTTAACCCTTTCTAGCTGGTCATTGCCTTGGAGGAATCGTTTTCTCATGACCCAAAACTTGAGTTTTACCTCTCTCCCTCGGCTGGGCACTGGTTGGGATGGGGATGCCGGGGTTGAACTGGCTGCCGGCTAGCTTCCAAGGGACTTGGTGCCCCTTGGGGTCGTGTTGTAGCTCCTAGGAGAAGACAGATGATGGGCTGCACATGGAGGAGTGGTGGGAGCTGGGACTTGCAGCCATAGCTCGGTTGTAGCTCATTGTTCTTTCTTCTGGTGAGACCAGCAGTAGAGTAGCCCGATCTCTGCGCGGGGCTCCAAAACGTGCCTTGGGTCCCTGTTCCCAGTGGGGACGGTCCCTCTCCCCCCACCGCGAAGTTTCGCACCCCCGGGGAGCAGCCGTGCTCCCCACACCTGGTCTGGGGAAGAGGGATAACGTCATCTGCAGCTCCTTGGCACAAAAGCGATTGCAAAATGCCAGCCAGCGGGCCAGAAGAGAGGCCAGCTGGGGGAAAACTTATGGGTGAGCCCAGCGCCAAGTCTCCCAGCCGGGAATTGGTGGGGAGGGCTCGGGCTCTGCTTTTCACGGAGCCTGCGGTTTTATTCCCTTTACACCAAGGTAAGGGGAGGGAGGAGGCATCTCTTGCAACCAAAAACCCCTGGGGTTTTGTTCTTCAAACGTCTTGGTTTGGGATGGTGCAGTGGGGTACGTCAGCAGGAGATTTTTTTGGGAAATGACATCCCGGTGTCCCCATGGGAGGGACTCAGCAGGTCCCTGGGTGCCCTGTGCATGTTCCTCTCCCGTGTCATCCTCTCCTCCCTTCTACAATCTGGGGGTTTTATACATCCTAGAGCTTTTTTAGAGGCCCAACAGAGCATTGTGATGGTTCATGAAGCTCTCCAGCCCTTGACGTGGGCTCCAGCCCTTGCTTTGATGCCGGCAGGGCAAGGTCTGCTCCCCTTTCCAGCCCATGGTCCTTGCTGGGAGAGGTGGGATCCTGGGGAGCAGATGCTGCTTCTTGGGGGTTTTTTGCCCCCTGCAGTGAGTTTTGAAGTTGCCAAGCACCGGCCAACCCCGGTTGCAGACAACCCCCCCCCCACCAGGTTTGTCTCCCCAAATTGAGGAAAACCACCAGAAATAGGGGGAGTGGGAGATGACCCTTCCTTGGGGTGCCCCCCACTGCTTCCTGACAGGAGCCGGGTCGGGGCGTGGAGGTGGATGTCACATCCAAAACCATCGTGCTCAGTAGCCACCAGCACCTCCATGTACTCACCTGGTCCCCATTGGAACCCACCCGTAATTTTGGCCTCCACAAGGTCTGGCAGAAGGTCTGGATTCACCGCTGCAAACCTGCAGGAACGCCCTTGGCCCCTGATTACTCCTGATTTGCACCCAAGTGGGTGAGACCCCCAGCCTCCCCTGGGGTAAGAGCACTTGGGGATTTGGGGGTTTTTTTACAATGTTTCTGAGGCTCCATCTCAAGGAGTGTTCAGAGGCTTTCTCCAGCCCAGTGGGGTGTCATGGGGACATCAGGATGTCCAACCAGCCCACGAGACCAAAACGCTGCTCCTTGTCCCGCAGGAACAGGATTTTTCTCTCCGGCGCTCAGCTCTGACCTAGGATCCGGCTGGTCCTGGCGTGGCAAAGCCTTTTTTCCAGGGTTAGAGCAGCTTTATCTGCCCAAAGGGCAATGCTGGCGTGGGATGGACTCAGGTGGACCATCCCTGGGCTGCAGTGGGCAGCACTGCGGAGCCGGTGGGAGCGGGCACATCCCCTCCCTCAGTGGTGGCTGGGATTTGTGTGCCCCCCACCCCCCCAAATGCACACATTGACACCCCCTCGTCTGCCCTATCCCTGGGCAGGGCAGAGGGTTGAGGCCGAAGCACTGAAGATCCCACTCTTGCCACCGCTGCTTTGTCCCAGCTGGAGAACGTCACCTCCAGGCAAAGGGTGAGAAGGGGATGGGGACAGCCAGCACGGATCAGGACCAACCTGACCTCCAGCTGTGTGCCGGGCGTGGGATTCGCTGGGATTTTAGCAAAGCTTTTGACGTCATCTCCTTTAGCATCCTCATGGCCAAAACCGGGGCGATACGGGGCGACGGGGGTATCCCCATCCCCCCTGCAGCAGGTATCCGTGGGACGTAAGGATGGGAGTGGGTGAGGGTGGCTGAAGGTGACGTTGGGCTCCTTTGTGACACCTCTGCTGGGTCCCATCCACCCAAATTTCCTCCTAAAGTCCTTTCAGAAGCCCAGCCCTGTGCTCAGCACCAGTGGACGTGGTGAGTGCAGGCAAAAGGCTGGAGAGATGCGGTCCCTTGGGCTTAAGCGTGGCCATGTAGGGTGGGAGGAATGCCAGAAATCCGTCATTATAAGAATAATCTTATTATCTGAATATTATTATTTAAAATGTACGGTGGGGATGGCCACCTTAGCAGAGGACATCGTGGTGACGGGTGAGCAGGACCTGGAGCAGGAGCAGCAATGGAGGAGGAGGAGAAGGATGATGAGGAGGAGTAGATGGAGGAGGAAGCCAGGTCTGCTCTTGGATAAACAGGTCCAAAGTCTTCAAGACCCCAAATTTAGCAGGCTGGGTGACCCCAAATTTAGCAGGACACGGGTGAGGAGGTGCCGTGGTGGTTACGTGACGGCGTGCCATGGCAGGAGATGTCAGTGAGCACCACTGGGGGCTGTGTGCTGGGTGCAGCCCCCCCCAGACCCATGGAAACAACTCCCCAAAACCTGCAAACAGCCCCTGGCACCCACAACACAGAGGGGAGGTGGAGAAGATTTAACTCCCCGGGGGCGGGATGCTGTGTCCTGATCCTCCCAGCTCCATCGCACCCCGGCATCCCGCAGCGGGCGTAGCATCGTGTTTCGGCCCCGTTGCCGGGGAGGGCGAGGCTGGGACCGCGGAGCGGTTGTTTCAGTGCCGGAGTTATGATAACATCCCCGTGAGTTAATTCCTGGCATCCCGCGCCTTGGCACGGGGCAGGCACCGCATGGCACCGAGCCAGACCCTCTGCGACGCCGTGTCCGCGGCGAAGGACGAGGAGGGAGCCGTGCTGGCAGCGGCTGCGCCAGGGCACCCTGTCCGGGGGCTGTGTCCCCTCCCTGGGGGTGGCTTGGCAAGGGGTGGCCTGGGGATGGTGGAGCGGTCATTGGGGACCGTGGCTGGGATGTGGGCGTAGGGCTGAGATTCCAGATTTGGGGGACCGGGTCTCCCCATTAGTGCCTCTGCCTGCCTCCCTGAGTGGCTCTGCCTGCACCCCTGCCCACACCGGGGTGTTTCAAGGGCCATGGACAGGCCTTGGTACGAGGATGGGGCGCAGTCCCAGGGACATGCTCGTGGCCACCCAACGCAGCGCAGGGGACCTGGGAAGAGCAGGGATGTCCCTGGGGTGGCTGGGACCTTGCAGATGGTCCTTGTGCCCCCTCAGCAGACACAAGTCCCCAGACTGGGGGGACCAGTCCCCATGAGCATCCCTGTCACCAGGGATGGTCCATCAGCAGCTGGCGCTGAGCTCTGCCATCCCTGGCCCTAAACTTCCCCTTCTGGGTGCAGGACAGGGTGACACCCTTGTGCCAGCCCCCCCAAAACCACCCCCTGGCCGTGGGGCCGGTCGGTGCCCCGCACCGGGGTCCTCCCCAGCAGCCTGCACCCCCTCTCGCAGCAGGGTCGGTAGCCGGGAACCTGCGCCGGGACCAGAAGCCCATTTCATACAGCCGGGGAATATAATAAAATTAAAGCTCATTAAGCACTTAGAGAAGGGTTTGCATTGAGGGGGTGCGGGCGCGGGGCCGGGGGGGCCGTGCATCTCAATACTGGGCTATTTAGAAGGGAGAATTTAATAACAGGGGGGTTGGTTTTTATGGCAATAGATTTATTCCACCTGGGCTAAGAAATACATTCCACATCTGCCGAGCCGTGTAACCAGACTCTAATTAAAATCGTATGCCAAGCGAGGGCCCGGCTGTAAAACACAAAGCTGGCTTTTAGAGCGGCTGGGAACCGCGGCTCGCGCCGAGCACCGGGCCCGGGGCCAGGCGGCCGCGGGGCGGCGGAGGCAGGCGGCGGTGGCCGGCAGGACGGGCACGGGGCTGGCGGGGCGGCTTTTCGGCAGCTCGTTTTCCCCGTGGCGGGGCAGGAGGGGTGCGTGGCTCCGGGGGTGGTGGAGGTGGAGGGTGGTGTCCATGTGTGTGCAGGGACCCTGGGACAAGGTGACACTGGTGGGCATGTTGTGACCTTGGGGACAAGGCGACACCTATGCGTATGCAGACACTGTTGGACAAGGTGATGTCCATGTGTGTGCAGGGACCCTGAGACAAGGTCATGTCCATGTGTGTGTAGTGACCATGGGGACACGGTGACATCCATGTGTATGCAGGGACCCTGGGACAAGGTGACACTGGTGGGCATGTTGTGACCATGGGGACACGGTGACATCCATGTGTATGCAGGGACCCTGGGACAAGGTGACACTGGTGGGCATGTTGTGACCATGGGGACAAAGTGGCATCTATGTGTGTGCAGGGATCATGGGACAAGGTGATGTCTACGTGCATGTTGTGACCTTGGGGACAGGGTGATGTCCATGTGTGCGCAGGGAACATAGGACAAGGTGACATCTGTGTGTACGTAGTGACCTTGGGGACAAGACAATGTCCATGTGTGCGCAGGGAACATGGGACAAGGTGACATCTACGTGTACATAGTGACCTTGGAGACAAGGTCATGTCCACGTGTGTGCAGGGACCCTGGGACAAGGTCATGTCCACGTGTATGGAGTGACCATGGGGACAAGGTGATGTCCACTGGGACAAGGTGACATGCAACTGTGTGCACAGTGATCACGGGGACAGGTTGACATCATTGTGTGCATGGTGACAGTGACACCCGTGCGTATATGGTGACTGTGGGACGGGGCGATGTCCACGTGTGCGTGGTAGCCACAGAGACAGGGTGCTGTCCGTGCCTAAGTAGTGACATGGGGACAGGGCGATGTCTGCCTGTATGCAGTGACCGCAGGGACAGGGTGACATCTATGCGTACATCGTGACATCCATGCACCCGTAGTGACCGTGGGATGGGGTGATGTCCATGCACTAGTGACACAGGGACAGGGTTGACGTCCATGTGTACATTGTGAGCCAGGGGACAAGGTGACGACTGTGTGTGCATAGCGACGGTGACACCCATATGTGCGATGGACCGTGGGATGGCTGATGTCCACGCACAAGCGGTGCCATGGGGATAGGGTGACATCCACACGTGTGTAGCAACAGCAGGGATGGCGCGACATCCCTCTGTGTCTGCAGCGACAACAGGGAGAGGGTGACAACCACGTGTCCATAGTGCCCACGAGGATAGCGTGACATTTATGTGCATAGCACCATGGGGACGGAGTGACATCCATGCATCCGTAATGACCATGGGCTGGGTGATGCCCACGCACAAGCGGTGCCACAGGGACCGGGTGACATCCATGTCCACGCAGCGGCTGGCGCTGGAGCGGCCGGTTACCGGGGCTGAAAGGCTGCCCTGTGCACCCCGTCGCAGGACACCCGCGCTGTAATTTTACGGTCCCGCGAAGTCAAGGTTAATATTTACCGAACAAACAGCGGTTCTGTCTTGGGTTTAATAGAGCGGTCCTCCAGACAGCGGCGAAAAGCGCCAGTTCTGATGGAGAAACTAATGAGACCTTCGAAATAGTTTGTACGGGAGTAGCAAAGAAAAAAAAAAAAAACCACCAACCCCAATGCACTTGATGCCAAGGAAAATACACTTACCTAGTAAAGCATGAGTAATAAGTGGCACTTTTTACAGTGTGAAGATATAACTTTTCATGAAAATACCAAATAAGGCTCCGTGCGAAAGGTGGACGGCCTTTCTGTTGATTTTTTTTTTCTTCTTCTTCGCTTTTTTTTTTTTTCCCCTTTCTTTTCCTTCGCAAGACGCACGCGTGTTTTCCCCAGCGCCCGTTTTGCAGGAGCCTGTTTACGAGGCCGGGCTCCCGCCATCCCCAGCGCAGCGCCCGGCCCGGGTTCCTTCGCCGTAAGATGAAATGAGAAGGGAATGGAAAAACAGGAGCTGCTGTTCTGCGAGACTTTCTATTTTTAAAAGGTTAAAAATATCTATTTTCGGACACCAGCCCAGGAAGCGCTGGGGTGAAGCGACGTGGCGGGACGTGAGGAGTAAACAAGCGCTGGAGACGTGCTAGGCGGCACGGGAGCTGCGGCTCCGAGGATGCTCGTGGGGACGGGGATGTCATGGGCCACGGATGTGGCCGCTGCCAGTTTAATTTCCAGACTTCTGGGTGCTGGATGGGACCCCTCGAGGTCTCTGGTCAGAGCTCCAGAGCAAGGCCAGCTTTGATGTGAGATCCAGCTCCAAAATTAGAGCAGAGACTCAGGGTCCCCGCAGGTGAGCTGCCCCTGGCGTGCTGCCGGTTTCCAAACCGGAAGCTTTTGGGGTGCTCCAGGCAGCTTCCAGGCACCGAACCCCCTCCTCCGAGCCCTGCAGAAGATGCGGTTTAAGAGGGGAAACCTCTTAAACAAAAAAATCAAATCATGAATTAAGATGTGCGATCTGTGCACAGTTCCTGGTACGACGTGGGCTGAAAACATCAAATAATGGCACCAGCAACCCTGGAAGAAGTTCTGCTGAAACTCAGCATCTCCAAACTCGGCATCTCTGGTGCCAGGGGACACGAACACGGGCAGAATTACCCAGAAACTTCCTTAAAACAGTCAGAGACAGGGGACGGGTGGTGAACTGGACCTCATCAGAGGCCAACGTGACCCATTTTGGTCCAGGGACAGCACTGACCGCTCTTCCCTGCCCTGGTGTGACACTTGGAGCCGAGACAAGGATTAAGAGAGTCTCCTATGGGGGGGCTTTCCAAAACTCACCTGGACTTCAGCCCCACCGCCCTGCATTTAACCCCATCCTTCAACCCAGTCCCTGCCCATTGGCCAAGTGGCATCAGCAGAACCATCTCCATCTTCTCGAAAAAAGCCACCGAAATAGCTGCAATAGCGCCTGTACAAGCAAGTTGTAACCCTGGATTTATCTCAGCCACCTGCCTTTACCCTTGCACAGTTGTCGGACCGTGAATTGGCAGCTCCGCGGGCTGGGAAGGATGTTTTAGGTCTTTAAAGCGTCGTAAGGCCTAAGAGGCTGGAAATGATGGTTCCTCGAGAGTGCTCTCTGAGCTCTCCGTGTCTCCAGTGCTTTTTTCCAAGGCTCAAAGGAGCTGGCATCGGCCGATTCAGCAGCGGTTTCCTCGGGATGGGGACGCTGGCACAGCAGCCCACGCCGCTGGCTACGGCCATGAGAGGCTTTGCCGACGGAAGATGGGTGAAACCCTCACGGTCAGCGGGGAGGAACTGGCTTCAGAAGGAGAGCAGAGGAGAAAAGACTTGTCTTTTCTAGGTCTTGTCTACCCAGTGCCATGTGCACAGACCCTTTTTGCCCCTTCAGCTTTACGTGCCTTGGAAAAAAAACCCAAAGCGAGATAAAGCCAGCAGCGTTGCACAGCGCGGAGCCAGTTTTAACCACCAATTTTAACACTTTTTAACTCCTTCCCCAGCTGAAGCGGCCACTGCATAGGGCAGCGCTTGGGAGGGATGGATGGGGCGAGAGCCGCCGTTGAGCTTCCACGGCATCGAGGGCTGCAGATGCCGTGACCCGCTGCCACCAAAGCGGACCTCAATGTGACAGGGGGTGCCCCGAATCCAGCCCAGCAGCACCCCACACACCCCCCGGGGTGCTGCAGCCCGTTCCCCATAGCCGAGGAGAAGCAAGGCGCTGACGCACGGGGCTGGCAAGCACCCGCTCTCCCCTCCGCCGGCGCTCGGCCTCACCGAGCCGTGTTTTGCTTCCTTATAAGGCCCTGCTGCTCCGCGCTCCCCTCTCCGGTATCTGCGGCCGAGCTGGCATCGCCTGTTCGGAGAGCAAAACAATTCCCCGCACGCCACCGGGACACCCTCCTGCCCGGCTCGTCGTTTGTTATCCTACCTTAGCGCGTCCTCGGATCCCTCCTCTGTTTTTCTTTAACCAGATAAAGGCCAGGCAGCCCCGGAGCGGGAAACACGGAGGGTTTTTTCCGAGCAGGCTCTGCCCCGCGGGAAGGATGGCTGTAAATCAGCTCAGCTGTCTCCCGAACAAGGGATGGGGATTTTTTTTATCCCTAGGAGCAGCATTTCTATCCCCTTCCCAAGGCACACGCAGTTGCTGGTTCAGAGGCACCTCGGCCAACAGGAGCCTGGTGCATGAATAGTTTTGCCCCAGAGTATTGATGGTGCAACTTCTTCAGCTTCTCATCCCGCCTGGAAAAGAAAGATGAAGCTCCCTCCATCTGAAAAAAGGCTTTCAGGGATCCTGAGCAAAGAAACGCTACAGAAAGCGCTATTTAGAAGAGAATATTAAATTGACAAACATCCTCTCCCACTGCCTCTTCTGAGGCATTGCTCTTCTGAGGGTGTAAATGTGATGCAGGGGGGAGAAGAAATCCCTAAAAGATTTCTGTATCTCCAGGACAAGGTTTTGGACCCTGAGCACCATCAATACTGAGTCTTGAGCCAACTGCGAGGCAGGAGATGGGCTCCTTGCTCCGAGAGCCGGTGCCTGGCTCGGAGCTGCACAGAGCTGCCACCGCACCCCAGACATTTCGCCCCCCACCAGCCACCGGGTGCCAAACAGGTGACATCTGCCCATGGCAGCAAGAGGGAACCTTCTCTTTAACCAGCAGCTCGGGGACCCAGCCCCATTCCTTGCTCCCACACAGCGCCTGGGGATGCTCCAGCCTTGCCAAGGGGGCATCCAGGGACCTGAGGCCCCCCTGGGGCTGGCAGCCCATGAAGTGCAGGAGGGGGGGAGTATTAGATCATGATTTTTGGAAGTCTGAAGTTCGCCTATGTCCTGCTTCTTCAGACATTAAGTCATTTTCCTGAGGAAGTCGCATATGACGTTGATCTGGTTATAGAGGGAGTCGGGGTGGAGCAGCGAGCTCCAGCTAGACCACGGTAGAGGTGAGGTGCAAGAGCACTGGGACACCATGTCCCGTCAACATTTGCCACAGAAATAAGACTCAAGGGGTCAATTCAATGCAGATCCTGATAGTTTGAGATGTTCTCACTCACATTTCAGATGCTCTAAAATGCTCAGTTTAATGCTTCCAGCCCTGGTTTTGATGGAAGAACTCTTTACCCACTTCACCAGGGATATTCCTCCACATAGTCAAATGTCACAGCAACCACTGGAAATTAGGATGTAGCACATCATTAAATGAACAGCAAAGACAAAAGGAAAAAAAAAAAAAAAAAATCTGTATTTAATGGGTTTTGTTACTTATCGTTACTTTTCAAAATACACCCCCAATTCTACCAAGAAAAACAGAAACACTACAGCAGTTTGGGTTTGGTTTTTTTTTTGGAACAGTTAATTTTTCTTCATGAAAGTCAGAACAAGGTTGTTCATTCTTTCCCTGTGGACCTCTGCTGCCCACATCACTCCAACACACCACGAGAGCATGAAACCTTTTTCAGCTTGTGTGGCAGGCTCTGTGTTTGGTGAGGACTGTGCCAATTCTGCCTTTCCTCACCCATCTTCCCGTTATTTTTCCTATACATCTCCAATTCAGGAAATCCAGAGTTTAAGTTCTTAACATTTACGGGGGAGCTACACGGGGAGGGTGCTGAGCTACGAGGTTACCCTTGAACAGCCCTGACAGCAGCGATCTGTGCAGTGAGCAGCTGAACGCACCCAGCTAGGACACAAGCAAGGGCACAAATCCAGAGACACTGCTGGTTCCGAGGAGATCCTCTCGCACCCGACGAGGGTGCAAGCTGCCTAGGGTGACGTGACTTCAATCGAGTCAACTGTTGGTCGCTGTTAGGAGCGTGTTCAAATTTCTCAAGTCACCAACCTGATCTCCTGGTCAGAAGGACTGCGTGAATACACTCAGTTGGCCCTTTTACTGGCCACAGGTCAGAATACTTTCAGCTGGGTGCCTGAAGACATTTCTTCCCCAGTTCACACTCTTCAGACTTTATCTACCTTTCTGCCAATCACAAACACTTTATAAACCAATACGTACACACATATCCGTACCTACGTTGGCCTAACACCACTCAGAAACAGCCACTGATGACATCAGTTGCTCATTCGAGAGGCCTTACCAGGCCAAGCTTCAGAAATGCTCAGCACCCATCCTCTGGAAAATCTGGCCTTTTACACGTATCTATCAAATTTAGCATCAGAAAACTAGAAGGCATCCAAAACGACGACTCATTTCTGATTAATGGGACTGCAGTGCTTTATTCATCTCCAATAACTGGTTCCTCAGGACCATATGCTGTGACATACTTCCTTCAACAGGCAGATGACGAGATGTCCTAGAAAACAACTCTTCCGTTGTCTGGTTTATGCTTGTAAAAAAAAGCTTCAGGCAAATCCAAACCGACAAAACCAAGCAGGAGCGTGCAATTCTTCACAGACAACAACAGCAAGTACCTGACTGGTGTTATCAGAAGTGCCCTCTAATCACCCTTCCCTTTGACTCATTAACTTTCAAGGTTAAAGATACAGTCGCTTTCCCAATAATAACGAAGCCTTCCCCCAATTACGCTGGAGCCAATTGTGTGGGAAGCCTCAAAAGATGTTTTTGCAAAGACAGAGCACCAACAGTGTCCCGGTCTATAATTAGGCATCTGAGCAATTTACAGAGGATACGTTCAAGGAAGAAAAGAGTAAGAGAATTTTATATGCACTGCTTTGTCCAAAAAAAGATTATGAAAGGCAGAGCAAAAACTATTTACCAGTCTTAGGGGGAAAATTAAGTTCATTTCATTCAGTTAAAGCTGAAGCAGATGTTCAGTATTTGTGCGTATGCCTGAAGACCTGCTACATTACAGCTTCTAACCAACGTGAACATTTAGATCAATCTGGAGAGCTGGGAGTGTAAAAAGAGGGGGGGGGAAAAAAAAAATGCCACAACTCAACTCCTAATTTAGTCCATCTACCACTCGTGGAACAGGCCTTCAGCACTGAACAGGTGAAAGGCCGTATTAAAAAAATAAAATTTAATGTGAATAGATTAACAGTCTTTCAAGAGTTCCTCTAGATTTTGCTTCTAGCTGGCAATTCCCATGCTGCTTAACAAAGACGATTGAAATTATTGCAGTAACAAATAAAACTTTTCTCCGATACAAAATCTAGTCCAGAGGGCTTACTTACACAGTAAGCAAGATATCTTACGTAACTGAAGATTGCATGTTGTTCTCCTCCAACGCAGCAGCTTTCAGAAAGCCACACAAAAAGAGCAATGCTCCCAAGCTGCCAAGAGGACCGGGAGAAAGACCCAGTTCATTTCTTCTGAAAAAACCCCATGATGGAGACCTGTTTGTTGGCTCTGTTGGCAGTAGCTGCCCCTTTCTTCAGGTTCTTCCTTTCTTCCTTCGGTTCTTTCTTCAGAGGCAGCGCAGGCTGTCTGTGTGCGGCTGGTGGCTTGGACTTGGCGAAGTCATCCTCGCTATCTGTACAGGATTCACTCTCGTAAACCTTCTCAGTCACTGATTAAAAGAAAAGAAGAACAGATGATGATGGTTAAGCCTGCGTACCAAAGAGCACAGACCTCCCCACTGCAGCCTTTCCACTGCATTTCTGGAAATGAGCATTTTGGGTTCAAGGAGTACATGCCAGATACAGGAATTAAGTCCATTGCTCAAGGTTATGCAGTAGATCCAGATGACTGGACTGGCTTTCCATACACTGAGTCAAACTGCCTCCCCTCTTTCTTAAGTGTAAGATGGCAGGTTAATGACTCGGGAGCTTTAATGTAATCCAGCTCTTTCAAAACACCTCTGTGTCACCACACACATTCATTCGCAGGCCATATGCACACCTTAAACAGCAGCAGCCCAAGGCTACCCACTGGTAAGGGGCCTCGAGAGGACAGTTCCCTCTCCAAACCTATTTAAGCATTGCCCTCTTCTAGAAACAAGGCCCAGCTGTGCTGAGGACCCTCAGTTCATCTTGCAGAGGCTGACAAGCAGCTATCAGAAAGTGATGAATCTGAACGAGATCAGAATCCGCAGTTTAGATGATGGACCATCTATTTGACAGTTAAAAACCACCATTCTGACTTGGCCCGATTTCCACAGCAATCAGATTGTCCTGAAATCCAGACAAGACAACACAGAGACAGACCCAGCCTTCCCTCACCAGCACCACGCACATCAGACGGTCAGGGAAGAGCGAAGCGAACGCAGCGCATCTCAGAGATGAGAGAAGGAGGACAAAACCTTGGGGGCAGCTTCTTTCTATACAGGTGGGCAAGCAGGGCAATTACAAAGAAATCCCTTAAAAAAATAAAACCAAACCCGTGACTGATATCAAGGACTATGACTGAAAGGGATTGCCAGCTCACTGCTGTCAGCGTCTGGTGACAGAAAGCTAAGGGATATAAAACAACACTCACGGAAATTAAACCGGAGTCAGCTCCGCTGATGAAAGCCATCGTTAGATACTAGTAAATGTTGTATCAGCTTTCCCAGCAGTGCTCTGTATTCTTCTAGTAAGCCATTTTTCTTCAGCAACTGTATTCTTTTAAACAGATGTCCTAACTTCGCTTCTTCGGGGAAATTGGCTTTCGCTTGTATTAATGCATCATATTAAATAAGGTCTTCTACGTAACCAGAGACCGGGAAGAGGAATGGTATGAAATCCTGCTCCGCAGTGCTAGCGGATGCTCAAACAAGGACTGTAAACCCAAGCTAACCTCCCTTTGGAGGCCACTGGCTTTTCAGTGAGCAGCTTTAACAGGCCACTGGCCACCTACTGAGCTTTAAAAAGTTATTGCGTTGTCACCCCTGTCAGTAATTGTTGGTAACTTCAAAAGGGTGCACTTAATGCCCTCCAATTGCAAGAGAACACAGCTTAGATCAACTTTCTTTTACTGAGATCTCAGCTGAACTTAAAAATTCTGTATTTGTGGCAGCTATAGGCACACAGATAGATAGTCACTGATGCTCAGCTCGCAGCCAGACTCGCTAAATCACGATAACTCAGATTACGTGAGCTCTAAATTAAACCAGT
Source organism: Balaeniceps rex (assembly GCA_013401315.1). Classification (NCBI taxonomy): domain Eukaryota; kingdom Metazoa; phylum Chordata; class Aves; order Pelecaniformes; family Balaenicipitidae; genus Balaeniceps; species Balaeniceps rex. Next base: position 75,985 of record VYZW01045737.1, read on the forward strand.
GCTGTAAAATGAGTTTACCTGCAATGATATATTCCAATACACAAGTCCATGTGCATCCTTTCAAGCTTCAGAAAGTGCAAGGTAGAAACACACTAGCTTAAACCTCAGTAATTTGGGGATTGGAGTAGATGACCTCTAAAGGTCCCTTCCAACCCAAAGCATTCTATGATTCTATGAATTCCCCTTCGCTATAGGCTAAGAGCAGGCACCCGAGTCCCAGTTGATGCACGGTAACATGCCTTGCACTTAACTCCACAGATACTTTAATTGCTCAATTTCCCTCAGGGCTAATCCCTAAATTAGTTTTGCTTTTTGACACCAATTCCTTGCTATTGCAGCTATTGTGAAAATGATCACTTAAAATCATGGAGAAATATAAAGCACAGCCTAATCCTAATGTTAGGATTTAACGTCTCTTAAAACCTAGTCCTTGTTTTAAA
>VYZW01045737.1:77613-103164 GCA_013401315.1 Balaeniceps rex
AAAAAAAAAAAAAAAGAGACGACAGCAGGGAGAGGGGAAAAAAGCCCCTGCATTTCAAAGAATAGCAACAATTTACATTAGCCCGGGAGATCTGCAAGTTATTTAGCCTTCGAATGATTAGGCCTGTGCATGGAAAGTGTGGGGAAGGGAGGGGAGCGGAGAAACTGGACAATAACCAGACAGCAAGTTCTGCACGACAGACTGGTAGGTTTTTAGTACGGAAAGCAGCATCTCCTCCCTACCCAGTTCCTCAGCATCCCAGCTCCATCCCTCTCCTCTCTCCTTCCTAGAGGGTCCGTATCCCAAAGGCACAACAGGGACTTGCATTTCCCTTTTCATAAAATGGTAGTGGATATGAACTGTAAAACCAAAGGTCTGGATTTCACAGGAGACTATTAAACGCCTTGGGGGTGAAGAGAAGAGAAAGGCAGGCAACCTTCCCAGCCCTGGCACGTTTGGGAAGGGCTGAACAGAAAGAGAAGAGCACACTCTTTGCTGGAAGCTGAACCCGGAACAGTCATTACTGCGAGCCCTGGATGCAGACCTCGTTCAACTCAACTCCCCAGCTAATGCTTTTTTGTTCCATTTTCCTTCCAAGTGTTTTAATGGTTCTATCTGGGATGAGAGCGCAAACACCCCGTAACGCCACTAGCCAAAGCAGTCAATAACTTTGTGCAGGGCCAATTCTTTGACAAAAATCCAGTACTTGAGCCTTCAGTTACTAGCACAGCCAGTTGCTTTATGTTTCTTTAAAGGAGACACACAAAATTAATAGGAAACATAAGATACAACTATACAGACAGGTGCAAACAGACACAAGCTGACTCATGTCCAGGCAGCTCCAAATCTGGGCCAAGCAAGCCTGTATCTAGCTACGTTTATGCACAACGACAAACCTGTGCAACGGCAACAGATCTCCTAGAACTGGCTGAGCTCCCTTGACACCTACTCAGATCAGCAGGGCTGGAGAACGTTAAGCACCCCGTACAATTGGGGTGACAACAGCGCTACGAAAAACACATTCCACTCTCTTAAATTTTTAAAACCTTAATAAAAAAAAGAAGGAGAGAAAAAGATTCTGAACTCCTGCAGCTCTACTTCAATGTCAGGACACAGAGGAGGAAACAAGTACAGTGGTGTTACACAGCTTTCTCCAGGTCAGGGGAGGAAGCAGTGTCCAGTCAGGCTGGAATTCAAAGCCTCTGGCTCTCAGTACTTCTGTAGAGACTCTCTCCCCTCCCGAAAGCAGAGCCATCCTTATCAGAAACAGAAACCTTCTCAACAATTTAAGCCTCAACTTATTCCTTGTTTATCTAGGATACTTAAAGTTTATACTAACATCTAATCAAGCTCTGCTGCACAGCTCTGGATTTATCACCAAAAGAAAAAGAAAACAAACCAATCTTCTCCCACCCAGAATTTATCCCAAAACCTAGACCTCTCTCTGCACCATCTTTAAAAGTTTGTATCTTTGGAGAGGAGAGCAAACAAAGGAGATGCTCATGCTGACAAGATGGAAGGGAGAAGAACTGAAAGAAAATCTGTGAATAATCAAAAAAAAAAAAAAAAAAAAGGATTCAGCGCCAGCTCCATGACTCCCTACCCAGGCCTTCACCAAAAGGGCAGTTACCTCAACCTGGGAGCATGAGGTTGAAGCAGAATAACAAAGTGATTTTGTGAACCTCTTTCTCAGTGTGGGAGAGGCTGGTCTGTAAAAATCTTCAACACATCTTCAGTAAAGTTAGTTCCACTGAGGTGTAGGAGACAGCTAGTCTTACCCATGCAGCCTTCTTCTTTGTCAATAAACATTTTGGATTTCAGCACACGCTTCCGTTTCCTCTTCCTCCCTCCAGCTGAAACCTGAAGGACGTTGCAGTATTGTGAGAAACCAAGAGTCAAGGCCCCGTGCACGTACACAGGTCATAAAAGCATCAGCCCCAGGAGTGAAATCTAGTCTCTCTAATGAAGCTGAGCATGATTTGATAATTAATTCTGTCCCTTCCCAGGATATCCTAATCTCATTTTTGCTAACACCATAGTTCTCCCCATCCTACCGGGACAAATTTCAGAGAGACAAAATACAACTTAAATGAGACAGCAAGCTTCCCGTCTCCCAGCACAGGAGGCACATTTCTCTTCTGGGGTGTGTGACATTTTGAAATGCGTTTAGTTATGTGAAAAGGTGGCACCGGGCTTGTCCCATCATACCTCTGAAGAATGAGGAAATAACAAGGTGTGCAAGACATCAGAACTCCTGCTGCGACAAACAGCTGCACTTTCAGTAAAAGTACATGTATTTTCTCAGCTCAGAGGTTGACTTCTTGCCAATCGCAGCCCACCTCCCTTACGCAGCGGCTTCCCTGCGATACAAGGTTGAATACCAAGAGTCTCCGGTTTCATTTCTGGCCCTGCCCCGACTCCCAAGGCCAAGATTCAGAGGGAAGCGCGTTCAAATACGAGCCACAATTCATAGAATCATTAGGAGAGAAAAAGAGAAGAAAACAGAAAACTGCGCTACGTCAGCAGAAAAGCTAGAGTTGAAATAATAGTTTAGAAAATGAACGAACTAGTGAACATGGTGGATTCTTTCAAGCAGGCTGACGGGATGGACTCGACAGGCAAACAGGACCTCCCCCCTAGCATCTGAAAGCGGTTGGGCAATCCCATCGAGTGGGATAAAACCAGAAATTAATCACCCTACTATGCTCTTACCTCCGTGGACGCAGGCTCCAGTTCAGTTTTCAGAGCAGGTACAGGTGGTGGAGATGGAGCTTTCTCTTCCTCAGGCGTGGGAGACGGTGGGACATCTGCTAAGAAGATGAACATCTTAATAGCATGCGGGCCTAATGCCCCCTTGCAGCTACCCTTTCGTCTCAGATCATTTCATTCAACTCTGAGCAATTGCTTGTAACCTGTATTTAGATCAAGGTTTACAAGTTCTCACTCAGATTTGTTTAATTCAAGTCAGGACAAACCGTTCGAAGCGGTCAGCCTCCAGCCAGATGGCTCACCCTGTGCTAAGATGCACTGCAGTTCCCAAAGGAAAGGAGGGCGGAGGGTGGGATAGGATGGGAGAATTGCATTTGGGATTTTTGGTAAGCCAAAATCAGGTCCACCAAATGAAACTGTAAAAATAGGCACAGAAATTGGCACGTTTTAGCCATATATTTCACTTGCTCCTTAAAAAGAGGGACTGTAATTTGTTCAGAAATTGAGAGTCAGGCTTTAAGACAATATATTCCCAAAACGCTGGATGACCTTAGTTCCTCCACCTCTTCCCCATTGGTAAAACGTCATTGCTTCATAGGTGGTGCCACGCGTGCCAAACAATCGATGCTATTAGCTTGAAACTACCTTAGTCCAAGAATTAAGTGCAATATACTACTACCCACCCTAAAAGATTGTTAAGGGATACCCCAATCTTTCATTTGAAAAACAAATAAAAAACCAAACCATCCCAAAAAACTAAGCCCATTCTCTCATCTGTCTCTGCTCTCCTCTGGGGGCAAGGACGGAGACAGCGGAATCCTTTCAATGCCAAAACTGACTGAAACGGTCAAGGCCACCTTCACAAATTTGTACAAAGCAAAGCCAGCTCTGAAGCCTCTACCAGCAACGTCAAACAGGGCCTTAGCGAGACTAGCAGGGCTTACAGACAAACAAAAAAGCCAGGGTGACTCTTCTGTGGGGCTGGTGGAGGGACAGAGATGTGACAGTGAAACAAAATCAGTGCAGGGCAAGAGGGGAAGGAGCAGCACCTTGCACCACGCAGCAGGCACCGTGACTAATTTAAATGGCTTTAAGGAATCCTCTCCAAGTCCGAGTGAGAAACGCTGCCACGCAAGTCCTCAAATGTGGGGGAGAGCTAGGAACGTGGGGGAAGAAACTCCTCATCTGACCTATTGCCTAATAATAACAATGCCGCTGGACAGGAGGAGAGTGCCTGCTTGGCTTCTCCTCCCAGCTCTGCTGGCTGTAGCCCTGCATTCGTCCTGTCGTTGTAACACAAATTCTGGATCTGTAGCTGTCCCAACAGATTAGGTCAGTGTTAAGAGTTATGACTGTGCCAGGCATACGGCCAAGTGACCTTCATAGGTTAAGAAGGGCTCAAGTGAAACAGTGGCTGGCTGCCAAGGCTAAATAATAAATTACATTCTTCAAACAAGGACTCGGCCTCCTAACTACTTCAGTAAGCGAGGCACAGAAATGCAAACAGAGTGGGATAACATGACTCGGTATTTCACCTTGCTCCAAAGAGCTGGGTCTGGCAGCTGTGCAAAGATAAAACCAAACAACGGATCCGCTCTAAGGTGCTAACTGCTGGGGCAGCCGGGACCGCAGCCGAGGAGCCGCGGGGAACTCAAAATTCTCAATATTTATCATAGTCTCACAGCAACTGCAGGCTGAAGCACCCATATACTGCACAGCACCAAACCTGCTTCACAGACTATCCGGGCTGGCCACCTCGATTTGAAAATAATCTTTTAAATGAGAGCAGAGGCTAAGAGGGCTGAAAACCAGCCTGGTGAAAAACTGCCGCCTCTGCCGTGCTCGAGCAGATGCTGCTGGAGGTATTTTCAGCACGTCAACTCCACTATGCTTGCTTGGGGGAAATCTGGGCTCTTCTTCAGCCTCCTTCAAATGAGTTCCCCCCAGCTTTTGGCAGGCAGAAGGCACCTTCTCCCCACGTCGGAGTGTTTCGGACTACCATCAAGCTGCGTCTCTATTACTTTATTATCCTCTTCTAGCCAACACAGCCCTCTGACATGTGATAACTCCTGAGTCAACCTCTAGCTGCTGCCCACAGTTTACTCAACAGCAACAGCTGCATGAAATGGATACAAGTTGGGCAATTGGATGTACCAAAGATGTAAATCCTGGCTTTGTTCGGTTCGCTCTGACCCTGCCTGGAAAAACTGTGAGAAGCTTTAGTGCTTCTGCTGCGGCTCTCCGAAACCGATAGAGTTTGTAGGTTACAGTGCCACTGAAATCACCCTCCAAAGTGGCTGTAAAACACTTGTCAACACTGCGAAACGCTGCCTGTGTTGGTATAGCTGAAGCTGCCAAAACCTCCTGTCCTCTGTGGACGCACTTGTGTAGTTTATTCTGGCACTGGAAGCAAAACAACCTGCAGTGACTAAGGCACCCTCATACCAATATAACTTTTTAATGAAAAATCATTTAAATGGAGAGGATTGTGCCTTATGCCCTCTCTGTATTTTCAACTTGGTACAATGTGCTGACGCTCGTGTAAGAAGAGCTTATTTTGGGCTAATTTCAGTACATTAAGAGCAGACTAATACAGAACAACGCAAAAGACTTGCCCCGACATAAGAGCGCCCATACAATGTTTCGCATCGGTCGTAGGGACCTAGTTTCAAACCCACAAAACGTCGCTAAGTCTGCCCGAAAAAGGGCAGCGGTTTTACTAGCAGTTACACAGGTGGAGCCCTGTCTGAACGCCATTCAATCACAGCAATGGCTGCGGACAAGCGTCCCCTTGTATCTGCAGCTGCACCCGCAGGAAAGGTTAGCACCCCTGCCCGAGGCCGTGCCTCCTCGAGCTGCGCGGAGCAGCCTGTGCAAGCACCTCCTCATGTGCTTCGAGCGGAGGTCAGCCAGGTTAGCGTGGCGCGTTAGCATAAGCAGCAGCTAGACTGTTAGCCTTTGATATCTGCTCTGGGGGTGCAGCTTCCCCTATTGCATTTTGCGTATTTAAAACTTACCCCTCCATCATCTGCCGGGTGAATTACGCAGGTGGCGGATGAACCGTGCCCCGCCTGGCAGCGATTTCCAAATGCTGTGCAGCATATGGCGCCTTCCTCCCTGCTCCCACAGGGATGCAGCGTGGAACAATGTCAGTCCAGGCCCCATTTTGCTCACTGATGCTGCTGATTAAACTTGCACCTGCTTTGTGGAGAAACCTGTTTCCAACCTTTCCAAGGATAAATGCTCTCAAAGTCCGGCTGCTGTACCTTTTTTCTCCCCTCTAAGTTATTTGTTTCATGCAACTTACATTCTTATACTTGAATACTGAATGTAATATTACCAGTTTGGATTCAGTAGGAATATTTCAAAGAATTCAAATCTATCTTCTTTCATCCGGTTGGATTTAGAAGGGCAAGCAGCAGAAGCAAACAGCTGAACGCAGACCTCATCAGGGTGGTTTAGATACCCATTAGCTTAAGAAGGAAGAGAGAAGCTCTCTCAATTCTCATCTTTCCCTTTTGAAAGAGGGACTAGTACTAAGTTAATCTGAGTAATATAGAAATTTGTATACACAAGCTATAATTTGCATAAATTTACAATTCTAATATACAACACAAAGCCGATTCTCGACATAATGGAAAGAACAAAGCGGACTACGACTACGACGCAGGAGGAGCAACAGCAGCGACATGAAAATTCTCCGAACAGAAGGTCAAACTTGCTGCATACATCTCCACTAGGTTAAATAGGAGCAAACCAAACACCAACCCTCCCTCCAGACGAGTGGGTAGGTAGCCTTACTTGTAGTGCCTTTAATCTCTAAAGCTACTGGTTAATAAGTTAATAAGATTAATAAGACAGCTGGGCCCCCAACCCGACCAGAGAACCAGACCCGTGGTTTCTAATTGCAGTTAACTCACACTTAAAAGCACAAATAAAACAAGGGAGAACAACTAAACAGACCTACATGCACCGAGGTAGGAGTACACGCGCGGTCTCTGGACCACACCTTGGAATAAACGCAAACACAAGGCACCACGTTCAAAGGCGTTAACTACTTAGCACGTGCTAACGTAATGCAGGTATTCAACAGGAGAGCAGAGAGCTCTAATATTCAAAATCAAAACAGGTATGCAGCAAGCAGGGGTTTGCAGTACTGTCTAGAAAGCGCTGCTCAATTTATGACAGTCTTACGGCCCTGCTCTTAGTCTCCGGACGTGAAAAGAGTTCTAACAGAAACAGATAAGGAAAGCAAGACTGTGCGGTCGCCTCTCGGCTTGCCGTGCGCTCAGAGCACTGTCACAAACACAGGCTGGGGGTCCCCAACTCACGGCAGCACAAGGAAGACCGAACAAACAAACTTTCACGCTTCAAAGAGCGGCCTCTCCGCACAGCCCTGCTGCGGGCCTGAAACACGGGGCTCGTTTCTGCCTGCTCTCGTTAGCTGAGAACAGATGAGCTGAGAGATTCCAGCCCAGCAAGGAGCTGCGCTTCAAGTGGCTAAATGGGCTTATTTCAATCTTCCCTCTTCACAGCTAAACAACGCAGCTTGTCAGTAGGCTGAGTGATGAGTAAATGGAAAGACCAGATAATAGCTTACAAACATTTAAAGAAATAAATACCAAAGAGTGTGGGCATATATATATATTTTTTTTTTTATGGCCAAACAAGGAGCTGCACACAGGAATGTGATGAAATTACGGCTGATCATGAAGAACAGCTTCCTGAGAGATTTATCATCCTGAGGAATAGTCTGAGTAGAAGTGATGGATGCCTGACGACAGAGATCACTTGCAATTATGCTGGGCAGAAGAGAAACCATGAAAATAGGCCTAAGGCGGCATGGAGACTGCTCAGATATCCAACAGTATTTGCCTCCCTAACCTGTATTACAGATTCTCTTCATTTCACGGTTGTCTCTCGTGTGCTAGCCACACTAAATAAGCAAACAGCTTCAGTTCTCCTGCTGGAGCCCATCTCTTTGCTAAGATAAACTAGTTGCTGTTTCACCTTTTTTTACTGGAGCTGTACACCAAACTGGTGGTTTCAATTATTTGTCCATAATGATCCCCGAATTCTTTTCCTGATCAGCTTGTTGGATGCCTGTTCCATTTAGCACATAGTCCCTAGCTCGATCCCAACTCATTTTCCAGTTATCTATATTGAACGGCATTTGTCACCTCAATTATCCAAATTCTTTGGAATCCGGCCCTGCTGTTCCTCATTATAAGCCCCAATCTTGCGATGTTCTGGGCACCCTACTCCTATCAAAGCCGACAGCCACCGAGGAGACGCAGAGTCGCATCAGATATGGCTCAACTGTTTTGCCTCCAGTTTTTCTATTATCTTTTTTTTTTTTTATTTTGGAAGTCTCACTTCCAATGCTGTCTTCGAAACCATTTCTATAAACAGACAGAATAAAGATACCAAAAATGACCCTGGAAGCAGGGGAGGTCACTTTGCGAGTGTTTACTCACCAAATAAACTGGTTATGACCAGTCCTACAATTCTGGAAGGCGCGATATCTTTCAGAAGAGATTTGAGAACCTCCTTCCCACACGTCAGTGTGACTGGCAGCACACTTGGTGAGGAGACGGCCAGATCTGAGCTAAGCTAAAACAAAGACTGAACGACTGAGGCATCTCAACTGTATGCCCAAGTGCTTGCAGCACAAGATAAACAGAACACTCAAGCTACAGCCATTTGCACGGTCTTTAGTCTTCTAAACTGTTCCCTCAATCGTTGACCAACAGCCTTGGATAGTAATATTGTCGAAATCAGGCCCCTGACCTACATGCCTGGTTGTTTACACATGTTTTTACCTTCCTCGTCACTGCTGTCAGACTGAAGTTGTTTAATTCGCTTCCTCTTTTTCTTTAGATTTTCGGGATCTCTTTCTTCCTCAGTATCCGACTTGTCCACCCTCATTTTACTACCAGAAAAAAAAAAAAGAAAAAAAGGAATGAACATGTGTTATCCCTTCTGCGTGCATGAAAGCGTCAGGCACGTTTAGGCAAGCATGTTCCTGACAGAAGTACTGCTAGCAAGGAAATCAAGTACCTCTGTACCTCTTAAAAACATGAGCATCGCGTACGCTGAAGTACACTCACCTATACAATCAGGCATAGGTGCATGCGCATTTTCAAGCCTCTCATCCTTACCCATATCCAGTTCTCCAAAACAAGAAGGATTTCTTTAGCCCCTCTGCAGTTCAACACTTTGCCCAGTACCTCACCTAGCTTGGCCACAGCAACCTGGCAAGAGCGCGTTTCTGATCTTGTCTCTATAGCTCAGGCTCCCAAACACTAATGTCCCCAACAGCATCGCTCAGAAGCTCTTTTGACAGACTGCTTGCCACTGACTGACTATGAGGTAGTGTCTCAGAATCCTGGAGCCATTTTTAAAGACTACTGGAAAAATAAAATAGCTTCTTTCTTTTTAATGTTGGCGAGACGTGTCAGACTAACAAGCCTGGAGGCTAAAGGCCCACGTATCCTCGTAGAGCTGGTACAGCCCAAGTGGCCTTCCCAACACCACACTGCCAACATGCAGTTTCCAGGCCCTTGGCTTTTTGAATAAGACTATCAATAAGACGACCAGTTAGCACTAACTGCGATGGTGGGCTGGGCGGTGTGCTTACCTATTGAGTTAAAAACGGATTGAGACCACCAATTAATTACTCATAGGCCACCAGAGAGCCATCAGACTGTAATGATTTTTTGTCTCTGTCAGTTTGGGTTGGATTAAACACAAAGGGCTGAACTTAAAATTTACTTGGAGCCTCAGCCCAAAGTAAACCAGCGGCATTGAAAGCAGCAGTACATTAGCTATGGAAATCAACAAGCAGAACTTTGTGTGCTGGAAGCTGTGTACATATAAGCTTGGGAATATACTACCTTCCCTGCAGTACAGGTGCTCCTGCCAGCCCCCACAGATTGCCTGCGGGGTCTATACTAAGTCTGCTCACAGCGTGAGGTTGTCTCCTGGAAAGCCACCCCCTCCCACTGAAGCCTACCTGGACCGTGTCCCTCCCCATTTGCAGTGGCACAAATGGCCCTGAGGCATCTACAGCACTAAATGGAAAAGAAATATTAGGAAAGAATTCCAAGAGAGATAGTTTTAGCCAGGTTTAATGCAATTTAGTAGCTGGAAACAGGAGGTGAGCCAGCATCGTATGACCAGCCAGCTCCATGCAGGCCATCAACAAGCGGGTTAACAGATTACAGGCACCCTGGAATGGCGTGGCCCACCTTTTTTTGTCCTTTTGTTGAATTCTAGCAGACTCTGTTTTCTTCCCAGGTTTCTCTACTACAGTATTAGGGGATGACTCTGGTTCTGCTACAGGAACTGAAGGCTTGACTACTTCTTTCTCCTCCTTTGGCTGCTCAGGCACAGAGTTGACTTTGAGTTTATCTGTGAATAAACCATTAAAAAAGAACAAACACCGGGCATTCAGTATGAACGACAACTTACAAAGGAGTCGGCTAAACAAAACACTCTGCACCAAGAATACAGAAAACACTACGGATGATATATAAAAGCATTAAGGGATCTACATTGACCAAGCTGTGTCATACATGAAAAAAAGGCATGCTGATTTCTAGCCGATTTCCCAGTTTGGTTCTGTTCCTGACGGCACAGCCCAAGCACACTGCAAGCTCAGTGTGCCGCGGCAGTTAAACTCTGCGGAAGAGGGCTAGGAGGCAGTGGCAGAAGCCCTTACAGTCACCAGGACCAAAGGCACCAGGATAAAGGCAGTTTATCCCTTCTAAATTAGAGTTGTAATCAAGCACAGAGGTGCCCAGGAACAGGAGAATGAGGACTGATGAAAAGCAAGGAAAGGTGTGTGTGCAGTCTCCATCTTGCATAACCTGTGATTAGCATTTTCAGTAACATAGTGGCTTCTCGTCCCACCCCAACGTGATCAAGAACCAGCCTCTTTTGCCTACACAGCACCACATACAAGGACAATTCTGCTTCAAAAGGCTTAATCTAGTACCAGAGAAGAGAGAGCAGGTGGGAGTGGAGAACAAAATAATATATTTATCAACCTGATAGGTGGTGCTGTTAGCACACTAGCACCTAAGTACAGTCTGCGAGCGTCATTCAGCAGCTTAACGCACACACACTCCCCACCAGAAGAGAGGAGCAGACAAGTTAGAAACCTGTATCATCCCAAGCACAAGACGCCTGAGCGAAGAACAAGTATTCAACAATGAGATCAACTACATCGTCAATAGGAACAGGGGCTGCCGAGAGGGCTAGATGTCTTCATGCCAACGCCTTTCTGACACCGCTTGGAAAACAGGCTGGCTGCTTCACTGAGTAAGGGAAAACATGTTATATCTAAGAACTTGAATGACAGCTCTCTTGTTTATGATCAACAGCAGAGAGCTGAAGGACCCAATAATTGTTAACTCATGACTTTCTGGCAACGGTGAAATCTTTGAAGCCAGGAAGAGGCGTACAACATGTAGGGAATAAATCTCACTCCTGGAATCACCCTTTCTCTTCTAGGCACATAATCATCTCCAGTTCTGCTCAGTTTGCTCCTTCCCTGCAGCCACCTCACTAGTTTCCTTGAAGTGCTCCCTGACAGGACTCAGTAGAGAAGTGAATCCCACTGGAAATGGTGGAAATGCATCCACAAAGCTTTCTCCATCACTGCCGGGTTCTCTTTACCACGGTTTCCACTTCTTGGGTTCTCAGCATATGGGCTTTGGTCTAGGGCTCTTCTCAGATCTTAAGATTTTTACTTGAGTTAATTGTAGTAACCGTGCGAAGGCTTGCGAAGCTTAGGCTGAAAGAGTCCTCAGCTCCCTCGGTCTCATCAAAACAGGAACTTAAAGATGCCCAACCGTACTGTGCCTTGTGTGTTCAGCGCTGGAACTGTACCCTGCAAACTCTGAAAGGTGTCTGTTAGAAAGTGAACTTTGCTGTTTACTTTCTCCCAGTAACTCTCCTTCGAACCCTCTTGTACTTGGTATTATAAGGGCATCTTTGAAGAAAGTCCTACAGTCCTTTTCCAATGTCTATTTAAAAGCTTCAGCACATTTTCTTTAGACTTGGATAATTTAGGTCAGAAGGGACCTCCAGAAGCCACCTACTCCAAACCCCTGCTCAAAGGGGAAGGCCACCCCTCATTTTTATCCTCTAATTATTAGCTCTTCAGTTTTCAGTAAAGAAATTAACCCTAAATCTAACTATTGACTCCTCAGTGATTTGTGATGAAAAGCAAGCATCATTAACACGCCCTGCACAACAGGTTTTGGCAAACATTTTACCAATAGCTAATCTTCCAGCCAGAAGTACTCACTTTAAATCAGATTTCTTCTGCACTAAAAATCCTTCCTGGGTTAGTCTGCACAAATATGTCATTTTAATTGATCTCCATCCAGCAAGCTTTTTGTCTGAAAAATTCCACTTACAACTTTTAATTTTTGCCTTAAGAGCTGCAGACAAAAACATTAACCCCTCTGAGTCCAAAAGAGCAGAAGAAGAGTACAGAAAACCATAAGAAAAGAGGGGATACAAAGAAAATCCAACCAGTTTGGTGGGGCAGGACGGAAGAGTTCTGCTCCTTTCTGTTTATGCCTTCCATCACAGCTGTATAACAAGACACCTGATATCACTGATTTTTTTTAATTGCTACTTAGCTAAAAATAAAAAAGGAGAGATTTCCAATATCCCTCAGGACTTCTTTTTTTTTTTTAGACTACAGCAGGCTGGCCCACAATGGTTTCTGAAAACAGATGCATGTTATAAAGCACTTACTCATGGCAGCTTTTCCAAAGAAGTTGTTCATTATGTTGCTCTTTGCTGGTGGTTTGCTGCTTGCTGCAGACACCTAGAAGCAAACAGAGGAGTAACCACAGGAATTATTCATGCAACACAGCCCTCAATATGCATAGTACTGCTTCTGGACAAGCAAAATAAATATGTATAATTTGTCGAGTAGTCAGTGTCTTAGATCTCAATCTCTGTTTAGGAGAATTTGAAGATACTAGATATTACATGCATCAAAGGGTTGAGAGCAAGTTAGTTAGGAGTCCTTAGCTAGGCCTTCAAACCTAACTTGGGTCACATTCCTATCTGATGGCTGACAGTGTTACTGAAATAAGTGGCTGGGACTTGGGTCAGTTCCCATAAAGAACTGTTCTTTTTGCAAACTATCAGTGCCTCAATTCACGGTAACCGACAGAGGAAAGAACACAGATTGGCCAAACCATGAAGAATTTATCCAGCTACTCTGGCACGTACGCTGTTCTGCTGAGCCGTTTGCAAAAAAATATCACTGCTCTATTCCATTAGTATAGCCACCACCAAAGTGAAAAAAAAAAAAAAAAAATCACACACACAAAAAAAATCTCCTAAGGAAGCTTGGCCTCCTAATCCCATTTATTTTCATGCAAAAAAAGGCAACCAGACACTAAAGTTCCCAAAACACTCAGACATGCGTATTTCACCAGTTCTAAATTCACTATAAAAATCAGAAAAATTAATCAAAAGGTACTCAGCTGGTATAAAAAAGCCAAACCATATGCAGGGAACGTTACCATTTTAATACCCATTTATTGGCCACATTGCTTTAAAAACAATTATACAAATTAAAACGTAAACCTATCCTGGAAAAAACAGCAGTTGAGAAGATAAACAATTTAGTCTTGCACAGGTCAAACTCTGAAACTTCCCTCACAGACCAAGTTTAAACACCTTGATACTTTTAAGACCTGGACTTCTCACATTTCACTTATTGCTCAAAACAAATCCTTTTAAGCACAATGGAGAGAGCAAGATCCTCAACCGGTGTATATATTGGCATAACTGAAGACAACGGAACAATTGTTTCAATAATGCAGTTATGCTGGTTTATACTCGCTGGAGATCTGGCTCAAGGAGGAACGTCAAAGCGTCAAAGTTATGGCAAATACACTTTTGTGGATAGATCAAGAGTGTGGCATAATATATTTTTGCCCAAGATGACTGACAGAAGGCATGTCTGTACCATACAGTTAAATACTTACAAAAGAGTGACTGAGCATTCCCGGCGGGCAGCAAGTTTAGCACCAGAAGCAGCAGACAAGGCTGCGCTATGGCTGTTTGAGGTTATTTAGGTTGAGCAAGAGTGAAGCTAGAATCACAAAATCATTTAGGTTGGAAAAGACCCTTAAGGTCATCGAGTCCAACTGTAAACCTAACACTGCCAAGTCCAACACTAAACCATGTTCCCTCTAAGCACCACATCCACACATCTTTTAAATCCCTCCAGGGATGGGGACTCCACCACTGCCCTGGGCAGCCTGTTCCAGTGCTTGACAACCCTCTCCGTGAAGAAGTTTTTCCCAATATCCAATCTAAACTTCCCCTGGCACAACTTGAGGCCATTGCCTCTCGTCCTATCCCTTGTTACTTGGGAGAAGAGACCAACCCCCACCTCACTGCACCCTCCTCTCAGGCAGTTGTAGAGGGCGATGAGGTCTCCCCTCAGCCTCCTCTTCTCCAGGCTGAACAACCCCAGCTCCCTCAGCCACTCCTCACAGCACTTGTGCTCCAGACCCTTCCCCAGCTTCGTTGCCCTTCTCTGGACACGCTCCAGCACCTCCATGTCCTTCTTGGAGTGAGGGGCCCAAAACTGAACACAGCACTTGAGGTGCGGCCTCACCAGTGCCGAGACAGGGGGACGATCCCTTCCCTGGTCCTGCTGGGCACACTGTTTCTGATAGAAGCACGGTTCATTAAAACTATTAACCCGGAGGGATGCCAAAGGGTCTGAGGTAACTTACACCTGGGGCCTCCTTAGCCTCTGCTTTAGTTTCTTTATTTGTGTCCTGGGGTTTGGAAGCCGCTTTCGCTGCAAACATTCCCATGATCCCTTTGGGCTGCTGCGAGGGCTGTTTAGCGGTTGACGGACTGTGGCCATTGACCACAGGTACGCTAACAGCGTTCGTGTCACTTTGTGTCTGGGAACCAGCCTGCAGAGACGTCTGCGCTTGAGAAACTTCGGCCGACGTCCTGGGGACCGCAGCGGCGCACTGAATGGCACTAAACCTGTGTGATGGAGTGAAAAATTTAATTAGCCTTTTAACTCTTATTTTTCACCTCGGTTTCCTCCCTGGTAGCGCCTTGCTTCTCTGGTCCTGTGTTCTCCTGTTATGGGAAAAAGAGCAATTTAATTTGCGCATGGGACAAGAAAGAAAGGCTGGCACAGAACGAGAGTGATGAAGACCTCTACTGAAAAGATCAGCTGAACCTGTCAGCAAGAGCCAGAGCATTCAAATGCTAAACAAGCTGTTCAGATTTCATGGAGGGGGGGGGAAAGCCCGTCTCCACACCCAGGGTGGAGATGGAGCAGACTGCATTTTATTCCTAAACGGGTTACGCTCTCTCAAGTTTGCAGCATAAATTGTATGGCTGTCTGATGATCTAAAACATTTACAACTTTCAGATGCTTTGACAGAGTCCACTACTGCTGCAACAAGCAGCCACAATCGTACCGGCCAGGTAAGTAAATCACAACTGAAGCTAAATTACTTAAATGGCTCAGAAGATATCCATGACATTCAGACTTAACTATATAAAGTCATTTCCATGTAATCACTAGTAGGCAGAGATACATCTCAGCTTGTAACAGTCTGAAACGTGATTGTTTGGGGATACGGAGATATAAGAACTAAATGATGTGCTCACAGTTACAATACAATTCCCTGACAGTCAGGAATAGCAGTACCCAAAAATAACTGAACTCTACTCCCCGCTGTGCGAATCACAGGCGAGGCTTTCCAGATTTCCTACAGAAATGCCACAAAAGAGCACAGACTCACGCCTTCCAATCCACTGAATTACACAGCATATTTTTATTTGCATAAGAAATGAACCAGTCTTCTGCCAATTAATTTCTGTGCCTCAGCATTAGTGGCTCACATGCACAGTCCACTTGTACGCAGATCGGGAACTGTAATGTATTAACAAAACAACACCATCTCTACAGCATTTCTAGGCTGCAGCAGCAATCTCTTGACATTCAAACCTTTAAAGGAAGGAAAAAAGACATCGAAGAAAAATATTCCTGCTTTCCTTTATACTTTCAGTCTGTTTTCAACACAGTCAACACCGCTCTCTGGACAGCTTTCACTCCTACTCCACACACACCCATAAGCAACACCATCAACCCTCCAGATTACAAATAATGTTTTATCATCAATGGTTATATTGACTGTACAGCAAGCACATCGAAACCTCACACATTCCAGGCACTTGGGAAGTCAGCTTGCCTTAATGCTGCTGTGTGACTATAGCTTATGGGCTTGATCCAAAATTCACTAAATAATCACTGAAAAAATAAGCAATGTTTGGACTATGCTCTGCAAGCAAGGAGCTGCTTCCGCTTGGAAAGCTGACATTAGCAACATGCCTTAAATCCAGTCAGTTATATTAGTACAACATCTAGCCACCTCCACCGTCTTCACAACATAACAGGTCCCATACAAACACAGAAGAGAATAAGGATCCTTGCCTCACAGCTTATGAGATATATGGACTGACAGGGAAGTATAAGAAGCCAGTAGGTTCTGTTTGCTATAAACACGCACATAGTTAAACCTCTGTCTTTTACGGGTCCTGCAAGAATTTTGCCCCAAGTTGTAAGAGACAATTCATGTAGTTGACGAGAGAGGGAATATGGTCAGTCTGAATTTAGTTCAAACTAAATAACAAACGAAGAAGCTGAGGGTTTTGTTTTTTTTTTTCAGTTTGCTTGGGAAATTCTGCTCCAAAGCCAGGCAGGAATTTAAACATAGGCTTCAGAAAGCAGTTTCAGAAGCTGAATTGTCTAAACCTTCTGGATGTACAAGTCTGAAAGGCAGACTCCTCTAAGACATGAGTATCGCTATGCAGGGGTGCCTGAGAGTAAACAGACTGGAACAAGGTAACCGCAGCCAAGCCTACGGCACACGTCTTCATTGAAGCAGGGTTTTCTAGCACTTACCACAGTATTGACATTCACATTTGAAACACACAGCTTCTAGAACATTATTTTCTCAGCCACTCTCTTGTCAACGTTTTGAAGACAGCTATGTTTCTACTTTCAAATTCTATACTCTTTCTATGACACAACATTCAGGCATCCCCCTTCTAAACCAGATTGGTCATGGCACTGTACGTACTGATTACATCAAGCTGAAGCTGTCGTGATGGGAACAACATATAAATGAAAAGCCACAGCTGCCAGGCAGTGTTCAGGAGGAGAGACAATGACCCCTGGAGACTGAAGTCCCTCTGAATTCTACGCCAACCTTTCTCTAGTTCAACCATGAAGGGCACTTGTGCTGCTCGGTCTGTTTTGTATGCTTCCCCTACGCCTCAGGCTCTCATCTTATACTTGGAGACTGAGTTCCTGTAAAACATATTCAGAGAGGTGGATGAGTCCAGTGGATGAAAACACAGTCTCACAAAACAGAAGGCAAAGTCACGTTAGCGCTTTGCTGAGCACATCACTCATGTTTTTGTAAAGTCTGTTTCAATTTGCTCTTCCTGTGTGACTGAGAACTGGATAAAAATGGTCATGATGAAGTGTGGCCTGGAAATGAAGAAAAGGTTTCTAGCCATCAGAGAAGAAAGGTACTGGAACAGTCTGCCCGTTGGAGTAACAGAGCAAGTGAACCAACTGTAAGCTGGAAATAGCTCAGTTTACGAAACAATCATAAAACGCGCTGTCTGGGGACTGGTCTGGCATGACATAGAAGATATCTTTTTCTAGTTTTCTAAAAATCCCGGCATATCTGGTAACCATTGACTTCTGCTGAAGTGCACTATGTAGCAACATCTCATCACTCAAATCACATAGCTTAAGAAGAAAAAGCAAGACGCAACTCACTTGCTGCAGTTGTGCAGGTTTGTTTTGACAATATCATAGTCTGTGTTGTAGAGTGGCCCGCTGTCCTTGAGCAAGGCTTTCTGAATGCTGTAGACATGCACACTCGCAATCGTGGCTAGTTTAGACTTCATCGCTGAGGGGGGAAAAAGAAAAAAAAAAGTCCTCTGTTAGCACAGTCTTTACAGAATCAGGTGGCAACTTTAAGTATCAGGCTCTACCAAGGATAAAGAAAGACTGACAGACCACTTGACAGCAAGGACCTGAATATAAAAATGTGTAATCGCACCTTCTTCCAATGCTCACTAATTGAGAATTCAAGGTAACAGACTCCACAACCCTGTCAAATGTGTTTTCCACTATACACTCTTGGTTCTTACACAATCGAATTAAGAGCAATCTCTCTGTGTTTACCTTCAAAGTATCTGGTGTTTGGGATCCAAAATATCTATACGACTACCTAAAGCTAAGGAAGAAAATAGATGGTCATAACTCTACCCTGCTGGAACTGCTCTCTGCCATTAAGGTAGTGTCCACCGTATCAACTAGCATCACAGCGTCTTCTCTAGTAGTCTGCTGGAATCAATGTTTTGTCTCTTCTATGCTCTTTAGACTGTAACCCCCTTGAGACAAGGGCTGGTTTTTAAGAATTCTTTGTTCATTGCTTATATTGTTCTTTCCACACAGTCCTGGTCCGAGACAGAGCTTCTAGGCACTGTAAAAATACATGCAGTAATCATTTCTTGGGGCCAGTCCTAGACTATGCAGCCTTACTCCCATCACAAATCTCGGCCTCTTCCAAATGTAAGTCATACCTTTGGCCTGTCTTCTAATACAAAAAACATGAACAACCCTTTACTCCACAGCAAAACAGAGTATTACACAGCACACATAATTCAACAAACATGACAGATAGTAGTTGCACTGCTTGACAATCTACTACCCCGATGAAAACAACTTTAGCTAGAAATCCACTTCAGATTTCGAAAAGGAAAATAACGCAAGTCTTTCAAACAAAGTTAGATCATTAGCATGGATATTTAAGGTCACAAATGCCACAGTGTGTTCTCAAATGCCAAAGATGTTATTTGAAAGCGACGAAGAGCCTGCAGCTGTGTTTCAATTGCTATGGATCAGATCTCATCAGCAGGACCAGAACTGGAAAGATGGCAAGATGACTGACAGTGCGTGGAGAACAGTTGCAGGAAGCAGTGTTATAGCGGTGAGTTTTTTCACCTTTTACTGTGAAAGCAAATACCCCAGACAAAAGCGAGAACGTTCTTGTGGGACATTTAACTAATACCCACGTCACTCAGGGCAAACAAAGACTGCAATTGCATTTAACCAATAACTAAAATTATCTGCTTCAGCATCCTTGGGAGCCTGAAGGCTCATAATTGTTCTAAAACACTGTGAGACACTGCTGTACACCACTCGGATATTGTTGCCTTTAAGGAGGAGCTGTCTGTCAGTGGCAGGGAGGTGGAAAAGAATCGCTGACTAAAATGGTCAACGTTAAAAAAAAAAAGACCCAAATCCCAAGTCTGAAGTTACACAGCTGTTGGCTCAGATATTCAAAATTCTGAGAAAAAGCTAGTACAAAAAGTACACACCTGAAACCAGCAGCCTGACTAGGCATTTACGTGCAGATGGCAAGTTTTGAGCTTTACTCACTTTGCTGTTCTTTCAAAGAAAAACGTTAAAACCACAGTTTTCACGATCTGCTTACCTTCGAGTTTATCCTCTCTCACTACTGCAACCTTGTGGCACTGTAAAAAAAACATAAATTGCAATCTTAAAATGTGAAAAGATCTGCTGTACATAAGACTGATCATTTCAGTCATCTCTTGAATAAGAAAGTCTACCAATTATAGGTGCAGCTTTATAGCTGCAAAGAACACTGCCAATGCCCTTAAACAGTCATCAGCCACTAGTTTTTAAAGCTGTCTTCCTGCTTTTCTAAGAGATTGTTTCACAGATCACTACAACCCTAAAGAAATCCTCTGTCCTCCATTCCTGACACCAGGAGATGAGACACAGATGAAAAGAGAACTAAACAACTGCGCAGCACAGCGGAGAAAAGCAAACTGACACAGCTGATGACCCAACTGCTAGAAATCTGCCGCACTAGCCCACATCACCCGTGTATATTTAGATTGCCAGTAAACTCTAACGTAGCAATCTGTGGCACAGACAGGGCACCAGAGAAGCAAAACACCATGAGAAATTAAGCATGAATTTAAAAGTCAGAAATAAATGTTTCTGGAAATGTGCTCTACAGCCACTCTTCAAGGACTATACCTGCTCTGTGACATTTAACAGGCAGCAATTAATACAGAGAGTATCCAAAGAGACAGACTGGACAAAATCCAACCGTTAATTTTGTGTTTAACTGATACCACAGACTTGCCAGTAAAAGAGTAAGAGGCAAGAAAATGTAGGCAACCTGAAATGGTAAAGAAAGATTGAGAGTCTCGGTCCCTCGCTGAGGTGGATAAAAAGTTGCAAGTAAAGAGCCTGCTGTGCTTAAGACACGACGAGAATTATTTGTGACTGATTTCTATCCATATGCTCCCTTCAGACCAGTCTTGCAGTTGAATCCACAGCCTTGTGGCTACACCTACTGACAGCACACAGTAGTGCAGGGTTACCAGCAAGCACAGGGTTGCATCTGAAGCACTCGCATCCCTTTCCTACCCAAAATTGACTTGTGCCAGATAACACCCACCAGCTACTCCAATGCTTCCACGTCTTCTGGAAGTATCTTCTAGATGTGACCTCTCCTCTCACCCACTCCAGCTAGCCCTCAGACACCCAGGAACTTCAAACTCCTCCTGTGTGGCACTCCTAACCCTGGCGTTGCTTCATCTCTGCCCCCTAACAACTTACTGCACCTGCAGGTCACTTTTGTTAGTAATTGCAGTGTTCAAAAATAAGATATTTAAAAGCAAACAAATAAACAGAGTTCCCTATCTATGTTTACCTTAGTAGATCTTTCTTGTTTTACAAATATATAAACCGCTAAGAGTTTAAAAAAAACTGTCTATATCCTCTGTCAGATTTCACTTCTTTGCTTTAAATACAGTATGGCAAATTTTACAATATTACAATATGTTGACAAATCTCTCACTAATTCTAGTGAGCCAAGAGATTCTACCTTATTAATTCTAAAAGAAATTGGGGGAAAACCTATTAAACTCAGGCTATAAATGTGACACTATCTGTACAGCTTTAAATAAATACATTCCATTGTGCAGAACTAGTGCAATAAATAATTACCTTCAATTTCAGGCAAACCTGGAGATGTAAAGAGACTACTCTATGCATGTGAACCAGTTTATTATTTAGGGAAAAAATCAAAAAAGGTTTGTTGTTTTCTTTTCCAATCTACAGATAAAAGCCAGGACACCCTGAGATGTACTAATTCTAAACCACGACTGTGGATTGTATTGTAAGAGATATTTGGGTATCTGAAGATATGAATAGACACCGAGTGGAATGTCAAGGGCATTTAGTGTTTGGCTATTAAATTCTTCTGAGAGCAAAGGGAAACAGGCACTCAATTTGCTCATCTTCTTTCAAAAACCCCTGGGGTGCCCATCTGAAATTTTAGATGACGTTCTTGAAAATCTGACAAGCAGCAATGAGAAAAAATAAATACACTAACTACAAGTAGCGATTCCTTTGCTCAGTAGGTCAATGCATTTTAAATACAAAATACTACTATTCAATTTATGTTTCTGTTATATACCAGGATAACAAAGGTGCTTTATTTAACAAGAGAACTTCAACTATTTATTTATTATTCTATTTATTATTATTCTATTCTAACTGAAGTCCAAGCTCTATCCAAACACTACTCTCCACTCCACAGCAGATCCGGAATCGGATTAGCCGATCTCACAAGGGCCTCTCCAGACTGTTTTAGAAAATTTGCAGTCCAATATCAGCGATAGGGTTGAGAGATGACTGGTAAGAGAATTTAAGTTAATTAAATAAAACCCCTGGTGCGTTATTCAGCACTGTATTACCAAATCACGACCAACTAATCTTTCCTCCCCATCGTTTGTATGCTGGGGCAGAGATAGTGCCTTCCTTTGTACATGTGCACAAGACCTAGCACACTGTGCCTGTTACTGGAAAAAGAGAGCAAGTTCAGCTTTTGACCAAAAGATTACAAAACAAGATGGAAGACACAAGAACAAAGAGCCCACAGACACCTTTGAGAAATAAACCACTCACAACGTGTCCATTCTGGATGAGGTTTCCTGCTACTAAGTAGGTGACGTGAAGCTGAGCTCCTGAATTCTCCTTTCGTTTCCTCTCTACATAATCATACAGCATCCTGCACAAAAGAAACCAGTGTTAATCACCTGGAAAGGAAAGGGCCTGTCACCACCCCTTCCGTGAAGCTTACATAAAAAGAGCAAAGCCAGCCTGACATGGAAACATTTCACATAAGCACAGTTATTTTAACCAGGATTAAATTAATCTTACTGAGACACCTTTCTCCTCTGCCACTTTGAAGAATCTCTGTCCAACAACTATATAAACCAAAGGTGAAATGAATACGAGCTCTCAAAGCTTTAATAGTTGGTTGCAGATGGTCTCAAATCCCCTGGGCAGCTTGTTCCAAAGGCTCCCCTTGAGAAGGCTGTATCCCTTGTTACAACCCAGCATTCTGAAACACCTGACAGAGGAACTGCTGATTTTTGGTACGTGAGCACATTGCCAGGTGTATATATATATAATCCTAGTTACATCCACTGACACGGTGATCAGAAACAGGAGGAAAGACCATGATTAGCGATGAGAAGATTGAGCTGAGACTCAAGCTTTCAGCTTCCACTTATACCACCAATTTATAACGAGTGTCCCACGTAACTGGGCAGAGACACTACCGCAACACTCCATGAGTATGCTATCTGGTAAAAATACTTGAAGATCCTCATTGCCACAGAGACAGACTGCAATTACCATGCCGCCACAGCCAGCAACACTCACTAAAATAATTCGCTTGTGTTGTCAGGCACTTCTCCAGGTTCTAGGAGAGAGTTTTAAGCACCAAGATGCCACAGGAGTTCTCCATCTCCAGGTTGCTTTCAAGGGTATGAGAAGGTGCCTCCATTTCACCTGGGCCATCTTCTTCACAGCAAAAAGTTCTCTGGCTCCTTCTAGTTTACTGTATAACCAGAACTGTTCCCAGCAGAGCTCTCCAGTCAGGTCTACACCATCACTGAAGCACACTCAGATTTAAACATCATCTAAATCGTTCACACATATGCTGAGGAAAGAGACCAAACAATCTCTTCATTACATTAGACGCCCGAGTTGATATTCTAGTAGTTTGGACAAGACAGGTGAAGCTGGGCTCAGTACACTGCAGCTGAGTACGCAGCAAATGCCCCTTTAGGTCCAAGCTATAGCCAGAAACAAGGAGAGAAAATATTTGTATTATGGGACTTGACACTCTTATGCAACCTCCAAATCTTATGCTTAACTTTACCTTGCTGTGTAGCAACAGCCCTGGAATCCTCGGGCACTTGTTCTTTGTTTTATAGGATATTTAAAAGGTTACAGGAATTTTTAATCTTCAAAATACACCAAGACAAGGTTACATATTTATACTAAATTTGGAGAAGCAAAAACACCTGACAGCACAGCTGACTTCTCCATCCTTCAAATATTTACCTGTGCCCACCAAGGCTGGTAAGTAGATATTAATACTGCATCATGCACTACGCAGCAGGGTGACCAGAGCAGATGAGCGTTTGCCATACACATGAGCTGGTTTGTGTTTTCCTGACCCCGCTCCCAGCAATATCCACGGACAACGTACAGCATCCTAAGCTGCGATACGCAGTAGCAGATTCTCGCAAAGGCATAGCTCTGTTTGCAGGACTGGAGCTGAGTTCAGAAAACACATCCGCATTTCAGGATGAAAGGAGCTACGTACATTTCTGTAGTAATATAACACTAAAACACCTATTCCAACTTAAGTATTTATGATATAAAGCATAAGGTGTCCAGCTGCGCACTGCTCTCTAAAGCACAGCTCCCATCAAGTCAAGGCAAGACCTGCCCACAGGAGGAGTAAGGCACGTGGAATAATGTAACCGACTGTACCTGAGAAGACATGCAGGATTTTTAAATATTTCCAAAGAGATAATTTTAATACGCTAACCACAATCATGAAAACAGTAATTAACAAGCCTTTGCCGCAAAACAAAAAGGTTGTGGGATACACTAATACCTACTGTTTAGCCTGGTTGACGTGAACTCCCAGAGTATAGCTTAGCCATTTGTATGTTACCTGTAAGAAGAAAAAAAAAGAAAACCACTTTACTACAAAACCTCGGTCTCTTTGACTTGTTAAACCTCCCATCCTTTGCTTGTCTCACGGGTAAATCAAACTCTTTAGACTCCCCCCCTCCAAGAAACCCCCAGCAAGACCTGTTAGAAGTGAGAGCACATGGACACCCACCCACCTGTGCTTTAATGAGCAGACTGAATCCCTGAGACCTGAACAACCTACCTGCCCTAAAAGGTGTGTTTTTGTGAATGCCTTCTTGGAATGCCATCGCATAAATAAAAGCCATTCAAAACACCCGCCCTGCTTAGCTTTACAACAGAGAGAAAAAAATTAAACAGCACAATTTTGAATTGTGAGAAGCTCTTATTGCTCTCTCAAACAACTACTGAGGATTTATCAGATCTCTGCCACCTCGCCTGTCACAGGGATCTCTGGCTGCATCACAAGTTTGAACGTACAGTGCGTTAAAACTTGGGAGACTACAGCTCTAAACCCAGCCTTGCCACTGACTTGCTATATTATTTAGGCAACGCATGTCTTTTATACCTGTTTCTCCTCCTGCTCTGCCTTTTTAAACTAATCCTCTGGCTAGGCACTCTCCTGTCTCAAATACAACAGTTAAATTAAATTGTTATTAGTCTAGCAGTTTACTGAAATAAATGCTAATGACATAGGTGGTTCATGTTAATACAAGTGCTTTGACAGATGCACCAGCTTTGCTGTATCGCTTTCTAGGCAAAAATCTTTGTTTTGAAAGAAACACAGACACGCACGCTTACCATTTTTCTGAATTGTCCTGAAAAAAAGCAAAGCTTCAAGGGACTACAGATGATAAGTAGTAATTTTACTTTTAAGCTCAAATAGTGGTCCAGACTGCCTCAACCTTTCATGGAAAAAAACACTGTTTCATACACTTCTGTTATTTATGCCTTGAGCTAAAACGCTGCTGTCACTACAGTGGGGGGCTTTTTTTTTTTTTTTTGAGGAAAAACAGCTCACCTATTAGGGAGCATAAGGAATCTGGGGAGAGCTGCCTTTCCTGTGATATAAATGATGCCATTACCAATTCTCTTCAGAGACCTTAAATTAATTTAAAGTCAAAGGGAGGGAAAAACAAATCCTGACAAGAAAGACATCTCCTGTCCAGCTTGACAGAAAGCCCATGTTAATTCTACGTTGCGACCTGTGGAAAAGCAAACACTGCAAACGCAGCCAGGCACCGCGCGTACCTCCCCAAAGATCAGTAAAACTTGAGCAAACAGCCCTCAGGGGCAAGGCAGCCACAGCTGCGGAGGCCTCCTTCCTCCTGCGCCTTCCGAGAGGAGGCAGGGCACCCACGCGTGTCCGGCAGGTGGCGGGGGCGCGGGGGCGGGGGGGGCACAGCCTCTGCCTCACGACTGCCAACGGAAAGCAGCTGCTCCCTGCGGGTTTGGGCTGTTTGAACCGAGACTGGGAATGGAGGGCGGCTTGGGGGGAGAAGCCCAAGCACCGGTGTTGCCCCAGGCGCTGACACGGTGCCAGGCCGCGGCACTGCAGGCCCCCCCCCGCCATTTCTAGCACCGCCAGAGCCAGGTTTGGGGCCCAGCATGAGGGGGCCTCCCAAACATGCAGGCTGAGCCTCCCCACAACGGCAGCCACGCTGCGAAGGGGGGGTGGGATC
>VYZW01045743.1:3892-30560 GCA_013401315.1 Balaeniceps rex
TGAGATGACTTTATATCTGCTTCTTTCTGTTTGTGTTAGCTCTCAATAGACTTTTCTTCCATGGTTATGTCTAGTTGGTTTTTTTGAAGCAATTTACTTCTTGGTCTCCATGGTAAAGCCTGTTTAATTATGCTCATTCTGAAAAAATATTTCTCTCTCTTTGATTTAAACCTATTGTTTGCTTGGGTCATTTGACGTACATTTCCTGTATTGTGAGATACAATGAATAATAATTCTCTAATCACTCTCTGAAAGTTTTTAAGATGTGACGGCATCTATTACATCTTCATTTTGCTCAATGTTGCTTCGCTTCTCCAATTCAGTCATAATCTGTTTAACTCTCTTCATGTGGAGCAGTTCATATGTTCAGTCATAATTCTTGCCTTTCTGTCTGTCTGTTTGAGTTCTACTGCAAATTTTTTGAGATGGGGAGCTGGGACTTTATGCAGTATTTGAGATGTAGATTTGAAGCGTGCATAATGATGCTTTGTATTTTGTTCTGTAATTCCTTTCCTGATATTTACCAGTTTTGCTTTCATGACTGCAATTAGCTCACATATGCTGTGTTTCTTCTGGCCATGGGCTTTATTTTGCATTTCATGACAGTCAGTCAGTCAAATGTCACTTTTGCGACACTAGACAGTCAGCTTAGATTTTTACCAGCTTGAACAGTTGTGTACCACCAAATTTTGATACTTAAGTACTCACTATCTTCACTTAGTTTATGAGTATATCTGAAACCACAGATATTGGAATATTCTGCTGGAATTTCCCATTCGAATACTGCCACTTTTTTCCAAAGAAATGCCCAGGATAAACTATATGTTGGTACAGTGTCTATAATCAGTTGTAAATGGTAAATCAAAAGAAATAAATACATCATGAAAAAAATCAGTAATATGATTTAATGAAATAATCTTTCTTATATTTGCTAATGCTACAGCTAAATGGATTACCAAGAAATATATCAATTAATTTTTATGTTTTTAAAAAATTTACAGGAGATACCTGGTTTTTTAGTACCTTACTGGGAAATGGTAGAAAATGCATATATGAATACCATCAAAACTATACTTAGATGTCTAAGGGATGAACAGCACTCTGTGATTTATTACTTAGCAGACATTAGGTGAGTAGAAATAGTAGCTTATTACATTAATATTAGTATTTTCTCTTTTTCCTGTGGCATTCTATATGTCTTTTAACACCAAAACTATTTTTACCATAATTTACAGAAAAAAATTCCAAGATTATCTGAAGTGTCCAGATCTTAAGCAGGGGTTTGTATCTCAGTGGCAATCAGATTTTAATTCAATTGCTGATGACCTGCGAGAAGATGAGGAAACAAAAGCAGAACTACACCAAAGAGTTACTGTAAGTAAATGGCAAAAGTTATAATATACCATTAAGTATTATATAATTGTATACAAGCTTGATTTAACATGAATGATGTTATTATTTACGTTTTTTTCCTTTTTACCACTCATCTTAAACTATTTCACTTCCTCTTGTACATAAAGTGTTCTTCACAATTATTTCTCTGGTTTTTGGCCATATCTTTCTTATGTCTTGCTTCTTTTTTTAGGTTATACTGTGGTATTCTGGCACATTGTAAAATAAATGTTACTCTCTTTTTCTTTATGTTTTATGTTTTTCAGAGATTTTACTTACAAGTTTGGACATTTCTATCACATTCTAACAAATCTTGGCAGACATTTAGTTTTTCCGTAAATGATACATGGTAATATATCTTTTCTAAAACTCATTCATACAAAGGTCAGAGAATTTCTTTGAAATGTTTTGACTCAGGTAGATCTTTGCTAGGTCATACATGTCCTGAGAGGAGTTCTTCACAAAAATCCATAAGAGTAAAGTTCCTAACAAGTTCAGAGCCAGATTTAACATAGGCAGGAAGTAGAGCGTTCTTTGAATTTATCTGATTCCCATTTCAGAACAGATATGATTTTGAGTTGAAATCATATCAGGAAATGCTCCAAGAAAAGGGGAAAAGAAATGCTGGCAACATTGTTATTTGAAGGGAACATTGGTGGAATCATGGATTAATTCACTGAGATGGAAAAAGCATTGGACCTCCTTTTCTATAGCATTATTTCAATAGAATGAAGTAGAGGGCTTAGAAATCATTATCCATATTCCTAATTTCTACTAAATGGAATTATAAAAAGACTGGAATCCCTCTGTCCTATATTTTAGAAAGCTAAAGTTTAAAATATTTGGCCTTTCACTCTTAACAGAAATCCATGTTTGGCATTGTCCATTTCAAATTAGGATAAGAAAGGTGATAGTCCCATATGATGCTGTGAGAATCAGATACTGTGATAAGGCTAAGCTCGGTAAGTAAGGCAGTTTGGAGTAAACATACGATTTTCAGAATTTCTGTTTCTGAATGACCCATTGTAGTCATTGTGGATCCCAAACCTGTGGGTGAATGTGAAGATGATACTTCCTCTAAGCTTTTAAGCCCTGAATGTGAGAATTCTGTTGTCCATCCTTCCTTGATGCTAGAAAAGGAGAGAGAGGAAATGAAGAGTGATAATCTGTGGAATGTTTTTCCTCAAACATTTTCAGCTTTCCCAGACTGCTCAACTCTGTCATCTCAGCCGAACCCTTTCTGAAACTCTATCCATGCTGGAAGCTGCCAGCTGTGAAACCTGAAAACCAAATTTCTCTGATATCAACTGGAAACTGTAAAAATTCACCCCATTTTTTGATGTGTGAAAAATTCCTCAAAGGCCTAAAGCCCAAAGGGCAGCCAAGGCTTTGGCATCCTAAAGATCCAAACTCAGAATCACTGTGGATAAAATATACTTCAGCAGCCCATCTCTGTTACACTGTCTTTCAGCAATTTCTCCAACTTCCCTCTCACTCCACTGCTATCATTGAACATGGTCAGTCACTGGGTCCCACTACTTCTCTTGTTCCAGATAGGAGAGGACTTAGCGCATGCACCCATTTTTTCTTTTTTTCACCCATCTGTGGACAAGGAAAGGAGAGAGAAGCTGTTTCACTTTGAAAAGAGGAAGAGTAGTGGGAGAGAAAGAGACACATAAAGCATGCTTTCAGCTTCTCCTAGAGGAAGATACCTCACTGTCTCCCTGTCTCCCTCTCCAGTTATCTCTACTGCTTACAGCAAATCAAAACTGTGACTTGAATAACATGAAGACAAAGAAGAAAATGCTCCTCCTTACATGTTTCAGGAAGGTACTGGAAAGAGCTGTACATCACTCTATGTAAAACATCAGTTTGTTTTGTTTGTATAGTATTGGGTTCATGTGGCAAGGTTTTGGTAGCAGAGGGTCTGCAGAGGTGGCTTCTGTGAGAAGACATCAGGGGCTGCCCCCATGTCGAACAGAGCCAGTCAGCCAGCTCCAAGACAGACCTGCTGCTGGCCAAAGCTGAGACAATCAGCGATGAAGGTGGTGCCTCTCTGATAGCATATTTAAGAAAGGGTAAAAAATACTGCATGGCAGGTGTGAGAGAGGAGTGAGAAAATGTGAGAGAAACAACTATGCAGTCACCAAGGTCACTGAAGAAGGAGGAGGAGGAGGAGGCATTCCAGGCATCAGAGCAGAGTTTCCCCTGCAGCCTGTGGAGAAGACCATGGTGTCGCAGGTTGTTCCGCTGCAGCCCATGGAGGACCAGAGTGAAGCAGACATCCACCCTGCAGCCCATGGAGGTCCCCACGATGGAGCAGGTGGATGTGCCCTGAAGGGAGCAGCATCCTGTGGAGAGCCGCCCACACCAGGGCAGGCTCCTGGCAGGAACTGTGGCCTGTAGAGAGGAGCCCACGCAGAAGCAGGTATTCTGGCAGGACCTGTGGCCCATAGGGGACCCATGCTGGAGCAGTACAATCCTGAAGGACTGCACACATAGAAAGGACACACGCCGGAGCAGTTCTTGAAGAACTGCAGCCCATGGGAAAGACCCGTGCTGGAGAAGTTCATGAAGGACTGTATCCCATGAGAGGGACCCCACTCTGGAGCAGGGGAAGAGCGTGAGGAGGAAGCAGTGGCAGAGACAATGCAAAATGAACTCACCGTAATCCCCCATTCCCCATCCTCCCTGCACCACTTGGGGGGCAGGAGGTAGAAGAGTGAGGAGTGAAGTTGAGCCTGGAAAGAAGGGGTGGGGGAAAGGTGAAAGGGAAGGTGAAAGGGGAAAGGTTTTAGCTTCATTCTATTTCTCACTATTCTGCTCTGTTATTAATTGTCAATAGATTAAATTAATTTCCCCAAGTTGAGTCTGTTTTGCATGTGACGGTAATGGGTGAGTGATCTCCCCATCATTATCTTGACCCACAAGCTTTTCCATCATACTTTTTCCCTCTGTCCTGTGAGGAGGGGGAGTGATAAGAACAGCTTGGTGGACACCTGGCAGCCAGCCAAGGTCAACCCACCACTGCAAAACAGATAAGTTGTATGCTTATATCTTTTATGTTCATTAGCATATCCTTATGTGTATATCCTGCAATGTGGACAGCCATGAATATCTGATAGCCTTCACCTTGGCTACTTTCTATCTATGCCATCACTGAGGTGTTAGGTAGCCCAAGGACTCTCATTTGTCAGCTTCCCTGTGGCTTTTGTCCAACAGAGGAGAAATGGATTTGTCTGAAGTCTTTGGACAGCAGTAGCGAAACAGGATCTGACGTATTAGGCTGAGACCAAGACCTGGTGAATATGGAATCGCTTATCACCTGAAGGCTAAGCTCCTCATTGCAGGGCTAGTAGTCTGGAACACCTTTTCTCTTTGTCCCAAAACAGATCAGGTGGGGCAGAACTGATGGAGCCCGAGAGGCAGCTCATCTTGGCCTACCTTAGCACTGCATTTAACAGCACTCCTCTTTTCCCATCACCTTTTATTACACAGAGGTCTGTCACACTATTTCCATGCAGAGATGATAATGGGGAACATGTTGTATGCTTAGTAGGTCTTGAGTGCTGTCAGTGAGCCATGTAGTGCTGCTATTAGATATAGTCACTGGCTGAAAAACCCTTAGTTATAAAGAAAGTTAAAGAACAATGGCATGGAGCTACCCAAATTGGAAGAATACTTGAACTCTGACATAATTTCCTCAGAATTTTTCATATTGAGCATCCCCTTAGAGTATTCTTCCTGTAAGTGTGTTGGTTAGCAAACCATTCGAGTGGAAAGTTGTTGGTGCAGTTGGGAGCTTAGTTATTTATATTCTCCTGTCTTTGTCTAGCTTAGATAGGTCTTCTCTGCCTGAGGAAAGAAAGGCAGCCTACACAATCATCTCATACCTTTGTATTCTTCTCTCTGGCATCTTTGTAAAGCTACTTTCTGTCAGCTCTTTGTAAGCACATGATTTGTTGAGCAGGCTTTGACATTTATAACAATATAGAAAAAGCCCCAAATGCGAAGATGCCCTATGCATATGCAAAAAATATAATTTTTAATAATAAATATAAAAAAGGTATTGAAGCTTTCTTTCATAGTTATTTCTCATATTTGATTTTGTGCTTTAGGACCTAAGAGATCTTCTCTGGGATATCTGTGATAACAGAAGGGAAGAAGCAGAGCAGGAACGTACTGATATCATGAATGATGGCTGGTTACAAGATCATAGGGGGATTGCAATGAACCATTTCTTTTCACTTATGCAGGTACGGATCTACTGTGGAGTCTGCAATGGAAGGGGACAATGAATTAGATTTGGAGGACAGTAAGCCTCAGAGGAATTGCATATGGTTGACTCCAAATAAGTGAGGGATTGAGAATCAGATAAGCAAATGTTCATACCTCTTCTGAATTTATCTAGAAAGTTAAGAGACAAAAATTAGATGACATTCCATACATTTAACTGTTTGGCAGGCAGAAAAGGTTAAGAAAAATACCATTGTTATTGTGCAGCCACCCTGACTTTCAATCTGTAGTGTATAGTGCTACTTTTTGCAATTTTATCAGTCCAGTGAATCATCTGATTTTTTTAACAGAAATGTTAGAGCTGTTTATCCTTCTGTGATCGTATTGACATCTGCTCTTAATTTACAAATTACATAACTCACTGCTGTTGTAGACCCACTTGCTGTTAAGGTTGTCCTGTATTTCCCATATCACAAAATTATTTCAGTTGTTAACTTCACCAATGTGAAGTTCAAATTTTGCCTACAGACTGAAAAAAAAGAATTGCAAGGAATGTTTTTGAGAATGTGATGTCCTTTGTTGCTCTTGAGAAAATCTGTTCAAATATGACCCAGCTTTCACACATCTAACTTCAAAGTTTTCAAGAGACCATCTTCAATTAGTTGGCTGTCCCCTCCCCCATATTAAGCCTTTCCTTTCATTCAGCCTGACCATGAATTACTTCAGTTCCTGCAGTAAAGTAGGAACTGTGACTGCTGTTCTAGGTGCATAAATTTGGTTTAGGGCTGGACTGGAGTAGACTAGACTAGACTTGACTACACAGGCTCTTCTGTAAACTGAGTAACCATTCAGTGAAAGTTTTGGCAACTTTAAAGAAGACAATGAAAACAATGCTTTAAACAAGTGCCATGTGATGCTAATTTGGCTGAAAAATCAGGCCTAAGCAGCTTAGGGTAGACTTCCTCCCTTTAATTCTCTGTGTTATTTTTGTATGTTTAATAAACAAGGGAGCCAGTTCCTTATCTCATATGAGTGCTGTGGTAGTTTAAGTAAAGTTTGTGAAGTAGTCGGTTGCTATAGTAAGGAAGTTATTAACTGTGTTTTCGAAGAGCCTAAATAATGCCCTAAATAAAGACTTAAGGCCACCGACTAGAGAGAGAGGTCAAAATATCATGTTATAAAGTACAAGTTACAATTACAAATACATGTATTAACCATATATAAGCTTTTCTTTTCCTAAAGAAAAATGCAAAGGAAACCACTTTTACTTTCTTTACTTAATATATACTCCCCAAAATAAATGAATTATTATTGCTAAAACTACAGAACTAAAAATATAATTATATCTTTATGTTACGGCTTTATTTGAGAAGCAGCCAAAAATAGGCTTCTTTGGTCTTGAGCTCTCTGTCTGTGGTTTTTTCTGTGGGAAGTTACATATATTCCCCAGGTGGCTCTGTTACTGTATAAACACATAGATTTGTATAAATGCCGTTTATCAGATTTCTTTCCACCTTTCTGTGTACACATTGTTACACTAGAAGATATTTTCTCCTTAACTTATGGATAAGTGCTGGTTTACACCACAAAGGTTTTATCCTTCGTTTTGTGAATGTGGTTTTGTGCATTTTCCCATGAATATTTAGTACTGTTTTGTCAGTTAGAAACTAACACCATACTGTATCAATAAATCAAAACATGACAGGTGTTAAATGTTTTTTGAATCTTACTTGATTTCTTCCAAGATGATTCACACAAAAAGATCTTCAAGGCAGGTGTGTAAAGTCTGTTGATTTCTTTGGTCCAGAAAAACTGTATGGCTTTTAAAATTTTGTCCATCCCTTAACCCTTTTTATTTTATGCTATTAGGGATTTTATTTCTTTTGAACAAAAAGATTCCTATAACTTGTTGGTACTAGTATACTTGCTACTATAGAAATACATATACATCAAAATATATAGTCATTAAATTTAATGCATCAAACATTATTTATTGTAAATAATTTTTCCTATTCTAACAACTAAGCTTTTTATTAATCCTTAGAAATACCAGGGTGAAGACATTATAGATGTGAGTAGAAGTATGCATTGAATATGCTATAAATTTTCAAAGAAATATGGTTATGTTTGTTGCTCTCCCTCAAACTCTTAGGATTTAGAATTGCTTCTGCTATCATGTATTTAAAAACATAACAGAAATTTGTTCTGTCCTGTTTTGGATTGCAATCTTTCTGTCCT
Source organism: Balaeniceps rex (assembly GCA_013401315.1). Taxonomy (NCBI): domain Eukaryota; kingdom Metazoa; phylum Chordata; class Aves; order Pelecaniformes; family Balaenicipitidae; genus Balaeniceps; species Balaeniceps rex. The sequence continues at coordinate 11,759 of VYZW01045743.1, forward strand.
TTCTTCTTGAGGTTGAAGTGGATCGTTTCCAAGATACAAAGAGACTTCTTCATGACTATTATAGGGCAATGGAAGGAAAAATCCCAACAGATGATGGTCAAGATTTTACTAGAATCCCATTGTTAGATATTATTGATGTAGAGCAGAAAGAAGATCAAAACAAATCAAGAAGGTAGAAATGCATTATTAAATTATACAAATATCATCAAATACAATGCATTGATGGCTTTGTGTGTGGAAATATATGTGTCTATTTTTCAAAGGGTGGGGAAATAAGAATTTTTAACTAGGGATTATAGTCAAATGATGGATTGTGAATCATCTCATAGGTTTAATTTATCCCTGTTCTTTTACTGATTTACCTGTATAATTTTTACTAATGCATCTCTGAATTATAAAGTATTTTAAAAGCTGCCTTAGAAAGAAATCTGCTATAGAAATGTTTCCTACTTCCCTCTACGTTGCTGACAGTTTCCAGCACAATCCTCACATAACCAAGTTAAATTTTATGGAATATTAACAGGTTTAAAATTTGCACCAACAAACATAATTAAATGGGTTATGTAATGACAAATATAAATCACAGCAGCCTACAAAGATGCACAGAACTGAATGCCATATTAAAATGTAAGGGATACCATCAAATTTCACGATATCAAAAATGCTGTCAATAATGACACCTGCTTTTTTTAAATACTTACAGTTCATTTAGAAACTATCTGAGTAATGAGGCTGTGCTTCTAGCCCATGTGGAATATATCAGCAGATCACACAGTCAGTTGATGTAGCTTTATCCATCTATTATTATTCATTAGTTTCTGTAGTTAAACTGGACAGTTTTCTTGTCATCCACACATTTCACCACTTTTGGTCATTGGGAAAGTTCATCCCTTTTCTGTTGCTATGGCAAATTTTGAAAATAGCATTCCCATTCTCTTAGCCTATTCTCCAGTGTAGTTATAAATTAACACTTTTTATAAAGGGGGGTGTGAATTCTGCCTTATGTTTTCTTTTTAAGGATTCCTTTAGTTTCTTGGAAACTGCCTTCACCAGAAATAAATATTACCAAGTCAAAAAGCAAGGCAACTCTACAGAGGAGTGCTAAGGATGAGAATTCTGAAAATGGAGTGGCCACTTTTGGGAAAGATGAAAATCTTATTACTGAAACATGGCAAACAGCAGTAACAGCAGTATCAAATATGGTAAGGAATGTTTTGTTTACTCAAACGTTTCTGGATCAGACAGTCAAAGCCTCCCATGCAGTAGACAGCCTAAACATACAGCCTTCATACTGTTTATCTCAATTTCAAGGTCTTGCTCCCCCACTGATACTTCCATTGAATATGTTTGTGTTTCTATGAGGAAACTGTTGGAACCTGTGTATTATCAGCACGTCTGTATTTATAACTGACCCTTTCATTCCCTTACTGAGAGAAATATTTTGAATGTTGACTCTGCATACCTACTTCTTCCATGATAAACTCTCCCCTTATCCCTCAATAGAAGCATGAGAAGAGGGACAAGATTTATCCTGTGATGCAATGTTCGCTCAAACCTTTCACAACTTCGAAAGCAATGGTTACATTATTTTTTATATACAGCTAAAAGTAAATTAGGTGGGCTTTTGACATTGTTGGTTTCTAGGTTCACTTTTTCCTTTCTCCTTGATAATTTTAAAGTAAGTGAATTTCTGCACCCTTACATTGTGACTGTAGTCTTGCTTTGCATACTGTTGATTCTTATATCTCTCACTTTTTCCTAGAGTACAGGTAATGGGTTACAAGAATTAAAACCACTATCTCTCCGTCTTGCATTTTTGCTGTAGAATTTTATTTTTGATAAATAATCAAAATGTAATCAATTTAATTAGTTAAAATATCTCCTTTGTTTTATTTATGTGTGTATGTCTCAGCAAGTACTTTCAGCAAGTACAGGCTATTTAAAACAGTAGTTGCACAGTGTTGACACTATGTACTTTACTATGTGTGACTATTGTGTCAAGGTAACAGCTGAAATACAGTCTAAAGAAATGGAGGAAGAAAAAGAACATCAGCAGCTAGAACTCAAAGAAGATCTGAAGTCTTCACAGACACTGTCAGGCAAAGCTACTGGGAAAGTCTCCAAAGATGCCAAAAAGCTTTCTCCCAAATCAGGTACTAAAAAGAAAGGTATTTGAAATGCAGGCTTTGTTTTAGCAGTGCTTGAAATTACTGAAATGTAAATATGTCAGTAATACAGAAAAGAGTAAGCCAAGACATTTAATTTGGATTTAATTTCTCTTTTGAAATGTCAAATGTGACATATCAATGTGAAAAACTGGTAGCAATAAAGGAGTGCAGAGGCTTTTGAATGGCAATTGCATTTATTTAATCATACGTGGTGTTGTCTTGATTTGAGCCCCACGTTGGGTGCCAAAAAGGACTGTTATGGTTGAACCCCAGCCGGCAACTGAGCACCACACAGCCACTCACTCACTCCCCCACAGTGGGATCGGGGAGAGAATTGGAAGGTAAAATGGTCATATGGTGTGGAACATCCCTTTGGTCAGTTGGGGTCAGCTGTCCCAGCTGTGTCCCCTCCCAGCTTCCTGTGCACCTCCAGCCTACTAGCTGGTGGGGTGGGGTGAGAAGCAGAAAAGGCCTTGACTATGTGTAAGCACTGCTCAGCAGTAACTAAAACATCCCTGCGTTATCAACTGTTTCCAGCACAAATCCAAAACATAGCCCCATACCAGCTGCTATGAAGAAAATTAACGGTATCCCAGCCAAAACCAGCACAGTTGTCATTATTATTATGTAGGAATAAATATTCTAAATAGAATCTAGAAAGTAAATACTAATTTTTCTCCATGTGTTGTTTTGGAATTGAATAGTTAGAAATAGTTTATCAAATTAAATGAAATTCCCTTAAATTCTGCTTTCTTTCCAGCCATAAATCAAAATGTTTCAAATATTAAAATAAAAGTACTGGAGTAGAATGGATAAATTATCTAATACCCCAAGGTATTTTAGAATGAATTTATCAGCCATATAGTAGCATGAATCTACCAAGGTCCATTATTTTTATATATAACTGTAACATGGTGTAAATAAAGAACATAAAATCTAATAGCATGTGTAGTCCTAAAAAAGAGCAGACTCCCATTGAGGTAGATCTTGCTTATAGGCCTGGCAAGAATCTGTCCAACCAGGTGAGAATACAAAATTTATTTGCAAAAGAGAAACCGACCTAAAAAATCATATCTCTTTAGCCTAGCAATTCAGGCAGTCTGCTGGAAGGAATCCTGGCATGCAATGCTGTTTATACATTTTTTCGTAAATACTTCCTTGAGCAGGTAGTGGTTTAAGTAACATCCACTTCTTTCTGCAAAATGTCATAGCTCCAACAGGAAGCAAGGCTAGTAGCTTAAACCTTGTGTCTTTTGTAAAGACATTCTACTTAGCAAGAGAGGGGCTCAAGCCCTGTGGGTGTGAGGGTAGCCTGAAATTCAGGTACTCCATTTCAAAGTGAGAAAGCTGTAACTGCAGTTATTGCACACAAATCAGATGACTTTTTTTCTTTAACAGACATTTTATTTGCACTGTACTCAGTGCTCTCTCTCTGGTTGATTCTGCTCATAGTACAGTGAACAAGTATAGCCCTGCAAATTCTTAGGTACACGGATTCCTAATTTGTGAGCCCCAGGGAGCCTGAGGTGTGTGCTTAGCATCTCAATCCAGCTGAGAGAGTAGCAGATTTTCAGATTTCTAGAGAAGCTTTGTGATAAAAAATCAACAGCTATCCCCTTTGTATGCTAAGTGGCTAGGTTGGGGTTTATGGATTGCTTCTTAGAACTAAATTTTCGCTCAGACCTGATACTAGATGCCTTACCTGAAATCACAAAACTGTAAAGTGACAGAACTGCAGCTAGAACTCAGCTGTGCATTCCTCGTGGTAGAAGATGAAGTATCAACTGAAGTATCTGTAACTGAAGTATCAACATTGATTTCATGCCAAATACAGTGTTACTCTAGTGGTCCTGTAACAGAATTCCGTGGGATACAGCTATGGGCTAGTAACTGAGTGATACAACTTAGCACAAGTAACTTTATCACTTCTAGATTTGACCATTTGCTTTATGTTGACCTTATGTATGATGCAGATGTCATTATTTTTTTGCGTAACAGCTCCATCAACAAAGCAGTTAAAAATATTTAAATATTTTTGAGTAATATCCAAAGTGTTGTGACTGCAGAATTTCATGCAATCTTTAAAAACATGATAAAATACCTTTACCATGTCTGTTCATAGATAAGTAAGTTAAAACAAGCTGCAAAAGCAGCTAACAGAATGGTTTAAAAAGGCATGAAATAACATATCTCTCTTTTTTTTTCTTCTGACATATTATGATTTTTTTTAAATAGCATTATTGTTCTTTTCACTGCTTAACCAATGATATTTGCTAACAGCATTTTTACTACAGTTTGCTAAATTTGAATTTGCTCCAGAAGGAACAGCTATCATTCAAAAGAGGTTTATTTATGTGCTAGTTGTGATAAATTGGTAGATTTTAGGGTCAAAGAGGAGATTTTGACCATCTAGGATCACAACAGAGGCACACATACTCAGTCATGATTTTCCAGTCAGAAATACATTTTAGGGTGTTATTTAACCAATTTTAATACAGTTGCATATACTGGAGTAATTTTATGCAGTGTTAATCTTAGCATGTCTTGCAGGTGTAAATCACATTTGAAGAAATCTAAGTATGTTATGTTGACATAAGACATCTGAGTAACCATCTTTGTATTCTCATTAATGGTCACATCAAGTAAGGTGGAAAGTGCCATTTTCCATTTAAAAAAATGTGCTGCCTTGTGGGTGCCTGTGTATGGATACACAAACTTACCAGCAAAGTCCAAACACTGTGAGAGGTCTGTTTTCCTGCAGGACCACCTCCTACCGCATCTGTGGTTGAAGTCAGTCCAGTTCCTATAACCCCAGAAGAATTAAAGAAACGAGAACTGACGCTTAAACTGAAGCAAGAATATTTCAGTGCCTTGAAACATGAGGGTATGTTGCTATTTGGTTACTTATTTTGGGGCATGATTGTTATTCCTAATTTAGGTAGTGTAATAGTCAAAACTAGCCAGAAACTAAGGAAAATGGATGGAAAGGTAAGAAACAGGAGGGGAGAGAAAGGAGTGTCTGGAGAAATCAGGAATTTTTTTAGGGTGGTAGTCATCAGTGATTTTGTGGTAAATATATTTAAAATAGAAATGTGGTTTTCATTCTTCTTTTTGTTCTCTTCTGTTTCATTTAATTTAAATTCATTTTCCATGACTAAGCAAGTATTCATCATGAGAGAATAAATTTCACATACTCTTCAGTATTCAATTGAATTGAGTTCAGTATTTGAAATGTTTTGATCTGGGAAAGAATTTGTTGGCAATTATATATTTCATTGATGCTCTTCTCCCTGATTCCCTTTTCCTCAAGCCGCATGGGATTCAAGCAGCAAGACACAGATTTTATTTATTCTTCCAAACTCCTTTCCAGGCAGACCCTTCCAAAAACTGCATATTGTTCAGTCATTCTCTCTTTGTCTGTCTTACCCAATAACTTCCAAGCCAACTGGTCAATTTCAGCCAAAAGTAGATGTCTGAAAAACAGAAATCCCAAATTGAAAATGGGTTGCAATTTTTTTTGAAGATGGGTTTAGACTAGAAGAAAAAGACCTCTTTCTCACTAAAGGGAAGATAGAACCTAGCTGTTAGAGATTCTGTTTGGCAACAGTTGGCAAGCCCATCATCATGTATGTTACCTCCTTGGCAGGCTAACTTTTACGTAGTATTTATTATGAAAAGTAGTATTTATTATGAAAAGTAGAGGGCAAACAGCAGTTAATGAACAAAACACAAATTCATAAGGCTTCCTTAGGTCCACACTAGACCAAATGCCTGTACACCTACCACTTTCAACTTGGTTTAATCCAAAAGCAGTTTATGAATAAATATTCTACATTTTGGGGATAGTGAGGAGAGGAGTGGTAATAACTTTGAAGATCTTAATAGTATGAAGACGAATTTTAGTGATTCATTGACATGTTTTGTTTTCTTGAGGTTGCTTCATTTTCATCTTCCATTTAACAGAAAAGCCAAGATAACAATCTAAGGAAGACTAAACATGTTGGGATATATTTCATAATTGCATAGACACATAGCTGGTACGTTTGAGGATCATAGTTTCACTTGCAGCTATGGTAACTGGATGCTGTGCTTTTGGTTATACAGATACACAGAGACTAGCAAAGTCACTAGTTGTGGACAGTTGCTAAGTTTTTAATGTTGATTCCGTATTCCGTTTCTCTGTTACATCTATGTGCCTTGCCTTTTACTCTGGTACTGTTAAGAGAGCAGCTTTGTCAGTGGACTGTGCAGAACCCACTTCTGAAAATGCAGGCAGACAAAAATTGTCATACACTTGTCTTTGTAACATATTGATAACAGCTACTCAAAGAAAATGCAGAGAAGTCACAAATAAGGCAGCCTTAAACTGTATTAAAGAAAGGTGACTAGACAGGCACAACGCATCCTCTAAGGTAGTTTCAGTTGCTATTATTTCAGTTGCTATAATTCTGATGCTTATAGAGGTACACTTTTGTAAAATACACGGTGCAATAGGGGTGATTCTGAAAAATAATTTGTTCAAGAATATGAGAAATTAAATAAATATTTTACTTCCTAAAAACAGGTTAACATGTTAAACTTTAGGTGCTTAAGAACAAGAATTTTCCTTAAATTCTATAAATATTAATTACTATGACATTACTGTTTAAACAGAGGTAGCTGCAAAATCTCGACTAGAACTTATAAAAGAAAAAGCTTTAGCATTTGTTGAAGAGCTAACAATGAAAGCAGAAGAGGCTTATAAAGATATGGAAAAGTGGCTTGGATCCAGGTTCTTGGCAGAAATGTCCAGGTAATATATATCCAATTTTAAACAGGAACCTTCTTTTTTTTAAATAGGACCACTCTATGACACTTAGGNTACTCTAGGAAGTGCTTTGTACATCTAGGGTTTAGGGGCAGAGCAGAAGACATTGAAATAGGCATTGAAATAAGCTAAAGGATGATTACAGATGGAACATGTATGCTCCACCCCTGTAAAATTTATGGAATAAAGAAAGTCATCCTTTCATACTTTTCAATCAGGTCTCTTCTGTAGCTTAGATCTGCATTTATATAAATTTCTTACCACAGTCAAAAGATTTTTTGCTGCCAGAAGAGGAGTACACTTCATAATGATTTTGCTGAGTACAGAATTCATACAGACGATTTGTAATTCTTACTTCAGTAAAGCTCCCTAAGTGTAAACACATTAAAATTTGAACCTAAGTTATTAACATTGTGTATTAAAAGTACTCATTGTTTTCTGCATTTACACTTTTACAGTATTGAAAAGCTGATTGAGATTGCACGACATCATATTGAGAGTTCTAGCAAAATCCAATACGAAATTACTTTAGAAGAAACAGATTTCTTCATCAGCAATGATGTAAAAGTGATTCCTGACCCTGTTCCTTCACCACATGTTCCACACATAGAGTCCTCTGGAAGTGGTACTCTAACTATTTCACAGCTTACTACACTTCATAAGCAGTTTCTACAGGTGGCACCTAAAGGTAAGAAAATTTTTTCCTTTTTACTACCAAAGGACTGTTAGTTACCTACTTAAAATTTAAAGTAACTGCTGGGAGCTACTAAACATTAGTTACCTGTATTGTTAAAAATCATACTACAATTAAAGATCCTGCTACATATAAAAGTAAAGTCATAGTGCAGAATATTGAAAATGTGAAATACCAGACCACTTGAAAGCTTTTAACGTCTTTTCTATGGGCTTTATATCCTCAAGACCACGTACTTAATATTCCTCTAACAGGTGTCTCTGTAATATGTTTTTAAGAGTGGTACATATCATGCTTACTTTGCTTAAAGATGCAAGTCTTTAACTTGTTTACAAATTCATAGCTAGGTGAACAGTGAAGCTATATTATTTTAAAACACATTTTAAAAGAAATCAGTATTTTCATGAAACTATTATATAGGGTCTATTATAACTATTAACCATTATATTCTTCAAGTCAATGTGTGTCAGTTGTTTTGGGTGATTTGCAAGTGTTACCTCAGATATGTATTTTTTTCCTTGTACCTGCATTTAATGTGTGCCTACCCTCTAATTATGGGAACCTTAGGCTTAGGATGCCTGAAAACACTTTCTTGCAAAACTTCCTACTGCTGTATAAATGTTACAAAATAATTTAGGTAAGGCAGTTTTAAACTGAGATGGAAAGTAATTAAACACATATTTGTAGAGAGTTTCATTACTACCAGTGTTCCGTCTTATAATTATAATTTTAGTATGATTGCCACTAAGATCATGAAATACAATGCATAAACGTGTACTTACAATTTTGGGTCCAACTCTTCCAATATAATAAGGCCACAAAGGCACAACGAAGTTGAATTTAATTCTTTATTCAGAAATGCTTTTCATGTGTATTTATGGAGAAATTCCAATTACCTTTTGAGCATGAACCCATTTCAGGCAGAAAGATGTTTACAGTTTTCCTTCCAAGAAATGCATATCATCTTATCTATAGTGTGGGAGCGTGGGTATGTGTGTAAGCATTCCAAACTCTCCTGTAGAGATTAATTTAGCAGATAGTATTGTGTGTATAATGCCATGTGAAACTAAAAATCTGTACATCTGTAATCATTAGATAGTGCCATAGAGGTGAAACACAGATACCAGTTTGACTGGTCATTCCACTTAAAAGGGTTTTTTTTGGTTTTAAGTCATTTATTCATTAAGATACTTATTTGTCTAATACAAACACTAATATTCTTGACATGTTTAAGACAGAACAACTATTTTCCTTGTATATTTGTAATAATTAGCAAGAAGACAAATGAAATCTTTATCTTTCTACAGTATTGTCCTTTTGATAATATATTCACTAAAATGACCCAAAATGACTTGCACAGGGACTTTATTTTAAACAATAATTCCTTACCATTGTCCCAGAGAACATGAAACAGCATTCTTTTACTGTCTGGTGACTATTAAGTCAAGATGTTTACCTTTTGGATAGTTGAATTAGGATGGCAAACATAAGCTGTTCCCTTACACGCTTTAAGATCATATAAATCACATCCCAGATTTCCTAAGGCAGCCACTCCCCTTGATTTCAGAGACTCCACAGGAAGAGTTAAATCCTTCCTCTCCTAAAAGATCAGGAAAATTTTTCACATCCTTCTGTCTCCCCTTGTTCAATAGAATGTTCAACAGAAAATACATGCCCCCTTAGTAGTTAGTCTCTTACTGAACAAAAGAGGGAAAAACGCTAAAGGACCCAGCACACTGGCAGTGAAACTGCTGAGAACCTCTAAACAGATCTAGATTTGCTGCCGGACATCTAGTTGTCTATTCTTAGTCTTCTAATTCTTACTCACCTGCGCATTCATAATGGAAATCCACACAAACAAGCACACGAGGCATAGACTATGGGGCAAGCCTAAATAGAATAGATCTACCAATCTTCTGTACTATGTAAACAGCAAAATTCCTAAAGTTGTTCCGAAAATGGAATATTAGGCTTATTTTCTACAGCATTATGGAGATTACATGAAGAAGAATTTTACCTAGAAATCTAAGCAAAACAAAGAGTAAAAAAGGAGAAATTATTATGTTGGAAGAAATAAACATGTAAACAGTTTTCTCACAGGATATTTGGTAAATGTCAAAAGGATGTCTTTTCAAGATATGTTTAACAAATTGCCAAAATGAAAGCAAAAAGTCGAATTGCCAATATACTTAAAAATTGTTTGGTATTTACAAAAGAGATTGTATAAAAATTGTAAACAGTTTTATGTTTCCTAGGAATTTAAAGTATTAAAGAACTGCCGATTCATCACAGACAACTTTGTTCTATCCTGCACACTTGATTCTCCATGGAAGAACATTACTCACCATTCTAAGCACCGATGGACAAAAGTACAGCTTGTGCTGCACCTTCCTACCTACTGATACAGTCTTTCATTTGATAAGGAAATACTTAAATTATTATTTTTTTATTTTTCCAAGTGCCAGTGCCCAAACTCAAGGTGTCTCTGCAGTATTTGTTAATTTTACTAACTCCTTTGATCAATTTGTTAACAGTGCTTTAATATATTGCCTCAGGAACATGCTGCTTTTTTACAGGAAGAACAGTGGCAGGTCTTGCATGGAGCTACTAACTAACACTCACTTTTTTTCTTCTCTCTTCTACAGTCTCTTATCAACAAAATTAAACTAACCATCTGTTAGATCTCATCCTCTTTGATTCCCCTTAGCACTATATTCTTCCTATGACCACATCTATTGTCAATTCAGTTAGCACACATCTGGAATATCTCAATTTTCTTCTAAAGGTGCTTCAGAGAATGCAATTTTGGTAATGTTTTGCATTACCAAACAGATCAAAATAGATTCTATCCCAGACTTTTGTTCTCCATCTTATGACTGAATTACACAAGGGAATTTTAAATTTTGGTTTTCACAGTCATGATCCTCATGAACCATTCCAGTTTGAATTATAGAAATGATTATTCATGAGAAATGAACTTCAGTAAGGTTTAAAAACCTTCTATATCCATGTTGTGGTTTAGCCCCAGTCGGCAACTGAGCACCACACAGCAGCTCGCTCACCCTCCCCCTCCCTGGTGGGATGGGGGAGAGCATCGGAAGGGCAAAAGAAAACTCGCAGGTTGAGATAAAAACAGTTTAATAATTGAAATAAAATAGTAATAATAATAATAATAATGATAGTAATAAAATTGCAATGAAAAGGAGAATGAGAAAGAGAGATAAACAAAACCCAGAAAAAAACCAAGTGATGTAACCACTCACTACCCACCANTAGGAAGAAAATTAACTCTAACCCAGCGAAAACCAGGACAATCCATTGTCCAAAAAATGTTTAAAATGCTTATTTATGAAACTATAAAATAGTCTGCTAAGATGTGAACCAGTAAAACATAGAGGACAGCCTATGACCAAATTGTAGACTTGTCAATTGAGTTTTACTGTGTTGCTGGATTTGGAACAGATAGGCATATTAAATTAACAGATAGGCATATTAGTGTGCATCTAGTTCAGCTCAAATTTTACCTTTTTAATACAATATTTTGTTGAGTGGAACAGTCAGAATTATTTGCTGACCCTGAATGTTTATATATTATGCTTTCTCTTCCCAAGCATTTTTGTAGAAACAATTCAAGAGCTTACGATAGTAACCCTCATGGTCTGGCTTTGATGTGAATAAAGAGTGAAGTCCACATGTGAGCATAAAAATAAGTTCATCATCTCTAACTTTTCTAAGACTGTGTTTCTTTTCAATGTGCTTTTTTCAAAACTTGAAAATAAGAAAGGTTAAGTTTGTAGGCAAAGGAAGTGTCTTTTACTAGACAAATGATATAGATAGAAAATGCCTAAACTTTTGGGATATAAAGCTCTTAATCAGAGATCCAGAATAGATACAATACATCTCCCTACAGATAATTCAAAATTTGGTAATTCTACTGACTTAGTTTCACTTACACCTCCTGTTATGTCTCTTACTAAATCATGTACGTTATTTAATTTCAGAAATCTGTGACTGTTTGCCTATGGTGTTTAAAAATCTGTGTATCCAATTGCTTTTATAAAACATATTTAACATGTTTGTATACATTTCTGTGCATTTGAAAATATATATATATCCACGTATTAAGATTTCAATCAGCATGAGAGAGGAACTCTTCTTTCCCCTCATTGCATCTGTGCAGCAACAGGCATACCTTATTCTGTGTGATTCTAAATCTAAAATCCCATTTCTTGCTAATTAGTGAAGACTGGACATATAACATAGCAGAATCAGTAGTAATTAGTGAATAAATGAAGTAAATATTTACAGTGAAAATTACCTGCAGGGGGTGATGAGTATCTCAATATCTTGGAGGGAATGAAGCATATTTTTGAGACTCTTGTCTTTTTCATCTAAGGACAGAAGTTTCACGTATTACTAGCTTTTAGACTACTGAAGTTAGATGAATATAATTGAGCTTCAGGGTTTATTTCATTCATTCATCCCTTATAGCATTTCTACAGACTCTGGTGCATGACTTGCATAAATCATCATCCAAACTTTTAGTCAGAAATTGCTATGGAAACATTTTTCTCAGTGAAAATGGAGGGGAATAGGTATCTGTTTAAATGTTTTGGTAAAATTTGATGAAAAAGGAATACAATGTTAACATAATTCTCATCTCTAGTGTAGGTTTACAATCTCTTCATATTTTGTGCCTGTGTAAATTTAGAATCTGAATCTTTACTACAGTTTCTCAGTTTAGGGAAATATTTTCATACAGTGACTGGTGTATCATTAAGAAATAGTCTCTTTTGTGTATCTGTGCCTTATAAGTGAGGCATAGTGATTGCTCTTTATTTCTAACGTCCCTTTAAAATGCCATAGTCCTCATTCGGAGGGTACATATATAGTGTAGACTTATGCTGCTGTCATTCTTAATGCTCCTTTTTGAATGTTTATTTTTCTGTTTTCAGTTTTGCTTGTGGTCATAATCTTAATTTCTTCACTAATTAATTTTTTGCATTTGTTTATTATGTTTCTGCACTGCTTATTGAAACATACATAAATGCTTGCCAGTGTCACCTTATGTATCAGTGAATGATACTCGCTTTTAAAAAGATTTGACTGAAAAACAATTCTACCTTGATGGCTTTTTCTACATTAGTTTTCCTTTTGATTTCATTGAGGACAAACTTTTATGTGAAAAAGAGGTTGCTTCGTAAGTAGTACAGTCTGGCTTCCTTTTGTATCCTGCATTCTTTCCATAGTACCACTGCAACAAATCCCACCTTTCCCGATGTTCCCAGTTTCCTCCCACTAGTCCATCTCCCATTCCTTTCCATGTCTGTTAGCCTCATTTAAAAAAAAGAACAAAACAACTGTTGTCTTTCTTTCATGTCATCTTACCTACATGATTTGCTTGCACAGCTATGGCCAGGATGCACTGGACGCTGTGTGTGGTCTAGAACTGAATTTAGGCTGACTTACACCTCTTGGCCACAGAGTGGATAAAAGCTGGTCATCTCCCTGCTTTTTCCTCAGTAGGAGTGTTATGAGGATCTTTCTCCTGTACCTTGGAACAGATTTGAAAGAAATTTATAGGACCTTCATAACTCTACCCTACTGACAAACTTGGTTCAAATAGGCCATTCTAAAATTAGCAGTGAGGGAGAACTGGCAGAGAGACAGACTGATGTAGAGATATATAGGCCACACAACTGCATAACCTTTATTTCCTTAGGTAAACATGGTAAGAATATACTAGAGGGAGGATTTGTAATGAGTGTAATCATAGTTTAGAGGGGTTATAGAGCTAATCTGATGATTCATGCCTCTTAGCTATATATTTACTGTTCTTACACGCTGTAGGATATGGTGTCTTTCTAAAGACACATACAACTGATCACTTCTCATGGTTAACCCCAGTCGGCAACTAAGCACCACACAGCCACTCGCTCCCCCTCCCCCTCCCTGGTGGGATGGGGGAGAGAATTGGAAGGGCAAAAGAAAACTCACAGGTTGAGATAAAAACAGTTTAATAATTGAAATAAAATAGTAATAATAATAATAATGATAGTAATAAAATTGCAATGAAAAGGAGAATGAGAGAGAGAGAAACAAAACCCAGGGAAAAGAAAACAAGTGATGCAACCGCTCACCACCCGCCGACTGACACCCAGCCAGTCCCCGAGCAGCAATTGCTGCCCCCCGGCCAACTCCCCCCAGTTTATATACTGAGCATGACGTCATATGGTATGGAATAGCCCTTTGGTCAGTTTGGATCAACTATCTTGGCTGTGCCCCCTCCCAGTTTCTTGTGCACCTGGCAGAGCATGGGAAGATGAAAAAGTCCTTGACTAGCCTAAGCACTACTTGGCAACAACTAAAACATCAGTGTGTTATCAGCATTCTTCTCCTACTAAACTCAAAACACAGCACTATGCCAGCTACTAGGAAGAAAATTAACTCTAACCCAGCCAAAACCAGGACATCACTTATAAACATATGATGTGTCAAACATATTTTTCTGAGAGTTTAAACTTTTTTGTTTTGAAATAAAAAAGTTCAAAACTTGAAAAATGTTGGTAACATCCCCCCATCTTACAGGGAATCTTATCCCTGACAGTGGCTCACGGAATCTACTCTGATCCCCATTTTTCTAATCAACAGCAAATTTCTACAGGTGCCCATACACCCCAAGAAGCAATAGGCACTATTGAGGTGTTACAACCATTTTGTCCCTTCCACCCTCTGACTTCTGTAGTTGCAGACCCGTTAATACTGCCCCCCATCTGTTTTTCACCTTTTCCTATGGTTTTGTGACTGCCTGATGTTAGGGAAGGTTTTTAATCTTTACGGTATGTTAAGAATGCTTCTCCTCCTCTCTTTTTGGTCCTGGGCATGGTGCTCGGGCACATGTCAGAAAAAGCTTCTGTGGTCTAGTTGTTTTTGCTGTCCCTGTGGACCACAGCTGCTACCTCAGATTTCAAGTTCTTTAAAAGAATCGCTCATAATGGAAATGCATTTAAACTGCATGTTCCTAACATTTTTTAATATTATGGCCTTTCAGGATGCTCAGAATAGAAAGGAGCAGACAAACTGTCATTTTTATGACAATGGGAACAAACAGTTCTCACAAATTGTATAAAGCATATATGAAAATTTGACCCTTCTTGTAAAATAGAAAAGAGTGGGGTACAAGGACTCTTTTTCTTAAGACCTTTTAAAGCACCAGAAATGGCATTTCTTTCTATGATTAGCTTAATGTAATCATTAATTTTGCCTCTTAACATACACATCACAATAAGGAGGGTGGGGAGTCAGATTGTTCTTAGGTCATTTTCTCAGTGCTTTACTTCTGCTGTTTCCCAATGAATAGATTTCTAGTTTTATTGCCTCAGTTCTGCATGAAATTTGTCTTCATTATTTGACTGCTTTCTTTTCAAAGTCATGACCTTATGGCAACAGTGTACTAAAAGAATCATTAAATTACTTGCCAAAAGTAGGAGATTCACGAGCTGTAGAGATAGAATTTTCAAAAATGTCAGCTTATGGCATTTGCTCCTACAAAATATAAGAATGACCATCTTGAGAACAATTTGGGAAAATAATATTGAGAAACAATCTCAACGCTTTACGAGTGCTTCCATTTTGAGAACAAAATGTGAAGCTTACACAGTTTCTCTTTCTTAAAGCAGTAATAAAATCATTCTGCAGATGAATATATTTTAAGATCAGGTCAGGTACATGTGCTGTAGAATGTCTTATGCATTTTGTGACAGGTATTTGGTTATGTATTTATGGACTTGCTCCAAGTTAACTTTTCCGTTAATGTCAGGAGTAATGGGCATCATAACAGGTTTGTGACTTCAGTAATATCTTCTGGAGACATTTTGCCTGAAAGACCATTCTGAATTCTACTCCCTGTCTCTGTTTTTCTCTGTTTCAAAAGTGGTGTTGATGCTGCTGCACTTTACTGGTTGCATATTCTGACAAACTTCCGGTAGTCAAAAGGAAATTGGAGTCAAAACTGACCATTTCTTACAAGGGTCCTGGGTAACCTCCAAGTGATTTAAGAGTAGATCTCAGTTTTTCTTGTTCTCTTTCATGGCTGTTTATTTCAAGTCACAGTCTAATATATGTGGATGAAAAAAGAAAAAATACAATTGATAATTTATGAAATAAAAACTATTTTATATTTAGTTCTTTCTTTTTAAATTATAGCCATAAGAGCACTGAAGCAATTTAAAAGCAAGAGTAATTCTTCTAGCAAGAGAGAAGCTGGTGACAGAGGAAAAGAGAAGAAAGATTTGGAACATCAGAGAACAAAGACGAATCGCCAGTTTCCAAAAATATGGCTAGCAAAATACTCCTGGTTAAAATATGATGATGAAAGGGGAATAATGTTTTGTGCACCATGTCGTAAGCATAATGTGGATTTGGGGGAAAACATTCATAATTTTTGTTCTGGCACTGATGACTTCAAACTTGAATTTATAAATACACACCAGAGTAGTGAAGCTCATGCCTGGGCTACCTGTGTGGAAGCTGCCAGCACTGCTTCACCAGATACAGCTTCTGCCGAGCAGATATTGAAGAGCATGAACTCCATAACATTAGGTAGAGTAGAAAATATTTTTAGAACATGCCATGCTATTGCTAAATCTGGTCGTCCCTTTACAGACCTTGACTGGATGTGCAAACTAGATGATATGAAAGGAGTGGATATTGGTTCTGTATTTAGAAATGACAAGTCGGCAAGAACGTTTATACATTTTATTGCTGAAGTAGAAAGAAGAGCTTTGAAAGAGAAACTGGAGAAATGTAAATTCTTTTCTGTTATTAGTGATGGAGTCACAGACAGTATACTCAAAGCAGCTGCAGTTGTCTACGTACGCTTTGCAAATGAAGGAAAAGTCCATTGCCAGATTGTTGGAGTTCAACCTGTTCACAAAACTAACGCTTCAGCTATAAAAAATGCAATTGAGGAAACATTACAAATAAATCTTCAGCTCAGTCTGGCAAGCCAAGACTGGTCGAGGAAATTGGTTGGGTTTGGAAGTGATGGGACAGATATCATGGTAGGAGAAAACAGTGGGGTAGCTAAACTTCTGAGGGAAATTCAGCCTTGTGTACAGTCTGTGCATTGTTTTGCTCACCGCCTAAAGCTGGCTTACAGAGGAGCACTGAAAAATATTCAGCTATACAACATCTTAAGCCATGTCTTGAGAAATATGTATTACTTTTATCATAACTCACCTCTAAATAAGAAAAATCTCAAAGCCACATATGAAGCCATTAAGTTACGCCCAGCTATTCCTTCTCGCATTGGAGGCTCCCAGTGGCTTCCTCGTCTACAAACAGCTCTACAAATTCTCCTTAAAGGTTATCCTGCAATTGTTCTACATCTGAGTAAGGTAAATGATTTAAAATTTGGAGGTAACTTCAGGAAAAATTAATCGCTATGGCTAACTTTGTTCCACATACCTGACGCTTTCTTTTTCTATATTGATTTCCAGATTGAAAAAGATTCAAGAGCCTCAAACGAGCAGAAAGCCAAAGGCCTTTTACACCTCCTTCTGAGAATGGAACTAGTCAAATTTTCTCACTTCTTGTTGGATGTCATCAATGTCCTCAACATTCTGTCACGTGTTACTCTGGATCACAACTCCTCCATTGCAGACATATTTGCAACTGTGCAGTCAACACTGCAAACACTCCACATGTATCAAACAAGGTCTGACATTTCTAACAACTGAACCATGATCTCTTAGAATATAATAGAAGAATATTATATATTGGTTTGTATTCTGTATCTTTCAGAGCCGGTCCAAAGGAACGTCTGATGGAGACCATTCAGGACTTTCATGGTTACCAGCTTGTTGGAAATGGAAGTATTTCGGCAGTACGAACCAAAGTACTAAGTAATTTGGCAAAGAGGCTACGTGATTGGTTTTGTGATGCAAGTCAAGATGTTTTGAGAGCAACTACTATTGGAAGCTTTAAACTATGGCCTGACAAAATGAAACAAGGTGTAGAACTGTGACAGTGGCTATTTGAAGTGCACCTTCTAAGTATTTTAAAACCATAAAAGTATTTTTGTTTTGCCTCTGTTATAGAATTTGGTGAAAAGGAAGTGTCTGTCTTGACTAAACATTATGAAGTCGTATTAGAAGCTGCTAGTGTGAAAATAAGTGAAGTAGAAACAGAATGGAGCATGTTGAAATTAGAGCTGTATAACAGGTAATAAGAAAACTGCATTTTTGTTTGTTTATTGTTTTACTCAAAAGAATTATAGAAATACATTTAGTGATAGTTATAATTATACTTCTTACCATGCTTTTTAGATTTCAGAACATCCAGACCTTGACATGGGATTCAGTGAACTCAGATTATTCAAAGAAGAATCCCAACATCCTGACATTGGTAGATTTGATCCTAACTCTGCCAGCAAGTTCAGCGAGGCTTCAGTCAAATGAAACTCAACNCTCAGCTGAAACAGAGCGAGGCTTCAGTCAAATGAAACTCACCATGATGCACTTGCACTCTAAACTAAGGTCTGAAAGTGTGACGGATCTTATGATAATTCAGATGAACTCTCCAGATATCAAAAAGTTTGACCCCCAGAAAGCTATTCATTTGTGGAATGCTACTTGGCAGAGAAACAGAAGACAACAGGGAGGTGATATGATGGCAAATGAAAGACCAGATTACTCGTCTGATTTTGATTTGGAGAGTCTCTGTGGAAGTGACTAGATGAAAATTGTTAGTTTTTATTTCACAATCTTCTTGTAACATACATGGACACTTTAACAGAATACCTTGCAGAGTTACTGAGTGTAAAATTTATGTTTTTTTCATAATGTATTATAATGTTAAAATANATTTTTGTTTGTTTATTGTTTTACTCAAAAGAATTATAGAAATACATTTAGTGATAGTTATAATTATACTTCTTACCATGCTTTTTAGATTTCAGAACATCCAGACCTTGACATGGGATTCAGTGAACTCAGATTATTCAAAGAAGTATCCCAACATCCTGACATTGGTAGATTTGATCCTAACTCTGCCAGCAAGCTCAGCTGAAACAGAGCGAGGCTTCAGTCAAATGAAACTCACCATGATGCACTTGCACTCTAAACTAAGGTC